>JBBPDE010212376.1:0-11541 GCA_037974605.1 Nannopetersius ansorgii
CTCTCTCTCTCTCACTCACACACAGTGCTATATTATTAATACCATCAGTTATCCTTTATATATTTGTTTTTACTGCGGTTCAAATATTTTAAATGAAGATGTGCTCAAACGCACATGTGCCAGACACAGGACTGCTTGAGGATATACTGCAGTCTTTAATACACCCTGTTCTTTCTGTGGGTGGGTGTGGGGGGGTTGCCAGGTGTGGAAAGAGATTGCATAACAGGGAGGAATTATGGGGTTGCAGAGACCTGCACAAGTCTCCCCTCTGCCACCTTGTTTACATATTTAATTACACACACAAACAGGAATTAAAATCACACCAGTAAAATTGAGTGAAATGGCCTAAAGCAACGAGTTGTTACTGTCAGCAGATGAAGAATTAATCCCCTCTCTCCTGCTCCCTCTCTCTCTCCTGCTCTCTCTCTCTCTGTGTCTCTCTCCCTCTACCTCTCTCTCTCTCTAGTTGGCCTTGTATGTGCTGTCGTTTCTGGAGCCGAAGGATTTGCTCCAGGCTGCTCAGACGTGTCGATACTGGCGCATCCTGGCGGAGGATAACCTGCTCTGGAGGGAAAAGTGCAGAGAAGAAGGTGAGCCAATTACAGAGCTGTAAGCTGTGTTGCACCTTTGATTGACAGCTCAGCTGAACCACATTCATGCCTGAGTCACTGCACCTGGCCATAGGGCAGGATTCTCGCTGTGCCTACAAATCTCATAATTCTGCACTTTAATATTTCACACAATGTACTGTATGTACCAGACTAACTAATACTGCTCTTTATAGAAGAAACCCGTGTTCTTGATTATTGACAATATCCACAATATGCCTAAATACATGGTGTGATCATAGATATCACACACGTTCATATTGTTCTAGTAAAATAATATGTGGCATTTGGGGGTCATCCAGTTTTGATTCTAAGGTCAATATTTGATTCAGTTCTTTATTTTCTGGCTTATAATCCTCTGCATTAAAGGGATGTGGTTCTGTTGCACACAGCTCAGATTAAAAAAGGAATTCTAAAAAAAGGTGAAAAGGTTAAAAAAAAGGTGTCTACAGTCCAGGCCCCACCCCCCCCCCTCCTTACTTTACTGTGATAGGCTACCTAGTCTTGATCATTTAACGTGGACTACACACAATAGAGATGTGGTAAATTGTTTTTTCCGCTATTACAATACAATACGTTTTAAGCCAAGTAAGATTTGCTTGGGATTTGCTAATTAAATTCAAATTTTAAGTTAACTTTATATTTGTCACATGCACAATCATACATAGTACAACATGCAGTGACATGCTTATTATTGTGTGATGCCCAACCATAAGGATTAAAAGAAAATTTAACAGTAGAAATAAATTACATTTAAATTATGTATAAATATGGCACAGTATATATGAATAAAATGTGAAATTAAAGTGAGTATATGATTATGCTGAAATAAAATAAAACCAGATATTAAAGTGCATTTAATTACATGGAATCTTTCACTTTTTAGAGGAGTACTCATCATTCACAGTGTGATATAAGCAAACTGGAGCAATAATTTATTTACCTTCTACTTAATTAAGGAACCTTAGATTTGAGATGGTACTTCCCTGCAAAAGTCTGTTTACACAGTACCTGAGTACATCTGTCACCTGATTTAGCTCAAAAAGCTGTTTATACTTAGCTAAGAATATAACTCTGATGTGTTAAAGCTTGAAAAACACAGTAGTACGCAATGCTGGTTATAAAATGTCTCCTCTCTCCAGTGTTTTTTTTTTTTTTACGCTAAAAACACTAATCCAGGGAGTGAAAGGCTTTTTAATTAGCTGGGCAGTTGAAGTTGCAGGGCTGAAGCAGTATTGCAGAAACTTTCCTCAGTATAAGGACAGATTGGTGTAATGGACTGAGATTTACTTTCAACTTGCGTAACATGATTTCCTGTTCTGGGCAGCAGAGCCCAGATTTCTAGAGTCCTGCAGCTAAAACTCAAACTATTAGTGTCAAATCCACACCGGTTTAACAAATCTCACACGGTGCTTTAAGGGAGTAGCTTGACCCAACCTCCCCAGGCACAGTCGGATCGTCCAAGACATTTTTGGAGTCCAAATTTATCTTCTTTACTTTCTAACTGAAGCTGGGAGGATAGTGTTGCTTAAATATTTCCTGTAAATACGTCACCTTAAAGACAAGGTCTCAGCCTCCCAAACATGGGTGGAGGTAGCTCAGTGGGTAGGATACTTGCCTCTAGACCAAGAGGTCATGGGTTCAAATCTTACCTTCAGCACACCACTGGGTCCCTGAGCAAGACCTTTAACCCCAAGTTGCTCCAGGGAGACTGTCCCTGTAGGTAGGGAATGTAAGACCCTTTGGATAAAAAGCGTCTGATAAATGCCGTAAATGTAAATGTTTACAGATCTAGTTAAGGTGGGGTAGACTTGCAGACTTGTGGTTTAGGTCCCAGTAGGTCTTATTAGAACTTTCTTTTGCTACAGCTTTTGTTAGTTTGCTGCTTGTTGATTTTGTATCGGTCTCCCACTAACATGCTTTGCTGAAGGTATCACTTTTAAAGCCATTTACAATCAACATTTAAACCGCAAATAGGTTTCTAAAAATGATTGCTTATAACAATTAACGGCTTAAATGCTCTAAAATGATTGCTTTAACAGCACCAGTTTAAATATTTGCAAATGTCACATCGGAATCACTGTTTGCACCTGAAATTGATTGCTTTTTTAAATTTTATCTGTTTGCTCAGGTATAGACGAGCCGTTGCACATCAAGAGGAGGAAAGTGGTAAAGCCCGGTTTTAGCCACAGTCCTTGGAAGAGTGCCTACATCAGACAGCACAGAATAGACACCAACTGGAGGAGAGGAGACCTCAAATCACCCAAGGTCTTCATATGCCTACTTTCTCTTTTGTTTTTCTTTTGTGTTTTGGTCTCTCCATCCTTCCTTATTCGGCTTTTTTCTGTCCCGTGTTACTTTTATTGTCTTGATTCTAGACAGAGTAGTAAGAGAGAGGCATGCAGCGTTCTATAGGGAGGCACCATTTAGCAAAATAGGCTGTTAATGTGTGCAGTGGAAGCCTGTATGCCATCATTGAGCATGAAATTAACTACAGGCCTGAATCGCTTCAGACATGTTCGTCTTCCTGTCTGCCAGCTTCTTGTTCGAAAATTTCCATTCCACCTTAAATGATGCAGCTGTTATGTAACAGCTGCGCTGTTTAAGATGGAAAAGAACATTTGAGTAGAAAGCTGGCGAACAGGAAGGCGCCTCAAACCATGTGGCACTACTTGGTAATCTCTTACAGACTCGCTTAGAGATGCCGTTTCTGACACACTTATCTATAAACACGGACTGAACCCGGGATTCTCGACGGCTGGCGCTGTTTTTAGCTGTGCTGATGTGTTATTTTTGAGTGAGAGTGTGAGTTTTGAACAGTAATACTGCGCTCAGTCGAGTCCCTGCCTCAGGAGATTTGGACAGGTGCGATTCTTCTGTTTGAGGCAGCTGGGGCGTGCTTATGTAACCGTGGCAACCGTGCCTTCGCACTACCTGCTGTTTTGAAGATGCTGCGTCATTTGCTGTATCAGCAGATCCCTCATATATATATATATATAACCACATACATACTGCATCTGTCCAAGACCCATCCTATCTTCTGCCTCCCTCTTTTTTTTCCTCTCGGTTGTTTCTTTTAGTTTTTTTCTTCACTGTTCTGTAGCACCTCATGATTCATTCCAGTGATTCTGAAATCGTGTAAATGTGTGTCTCTCTATATGTATACACAAATATATATATGTATATATATATAAATATATATATATATAATATTATTTAATATGTGAATACAGTGATTGGGATGTTTTGTGTATTGATTTGGTATCTTCCAGAAAGGCAGTCGCAGCGGAATCTGCTCTTTTCTCCAACCCCCCCCCCCCTTTTTTCTGCTGAGGTGTTTGTTCTCGCTTTCCCGTCTCCAAAATGTGTGGGGCGATGGAAAGCTCATCTTTCAGTGCTTATTTACCCACTCCTCCGCCTCCCCTCCTTTCTCATTTTGCAGGTGTTGAAAGGGCACGACGACCACGTCATCACCTGTCTACAGTTTTGTGGAAACCGCATCGTCAGTGGCTCAGACGACAACACACTGAAAGTCTGGTCTGCTGTCACGGGAAAGGTCAGCACACTTTCATATCTTCATTTGCCTAGCAAGCCCTCGTTCGATGTACGTCACATGTTTCAAACCTTAGAATTAAACAGGCCGTTTCTGGTACTGTACCTTTAAGACTTATCTATGTAAAGGAGCTCTGCTCTGATTGGCAGCGCTCTTTCCCAAAGCAGGCAAAGCTGAAACACTCCTTATAACTTCAGTGTGAAGGGGTGGTGCTAAAATACTAGCGACTGAATAGATTGGTGCGTAATGTGGTAGTTTATGACTCAAAAATGAGGAATTATAGATGGAATGTTTTACAACCTGTATGGATTAGAGAGGTAACTGTACATAAATTCTATCACACTCCAAATAGAATAGTAAGAAAATGATGGTATGGGCCCTTTAATAGCATGTTTCACTTTTCATTGTAGCCAATGAATGCTATAATGCTTTACACAGGAAGAAAAAGTTTTTTTTATTAAATGACCTGCATGTTATATTTAAAGAAATTTGGAGATATTTCAAAATTTCATTTAGAAACTAAGAGACTAGCTAAATCTCGTCTAAGAGTGTCATAAAATTGACCCGCAGTAATTTTATGCAGTGAAAATACTTTAACCTTAAAACTTTAAATTACTGGAAAATACTTTAATGTGAATGATTTTGCCCATCTGCCAATAAAATGTTTCACTTGACAACATTTTTTGTTAAAAGTCGAGTAATAAGTTGGAATGATGTCGAAGAGGAGGTTTCACCTGCCAAGGCTTTTGTTGCTGTCTATAGATTGCTTTATTTTTGTTTTGTATTTCTATTTTTGTTTTGTGTTTCTTTATTTTTTTTCCTTGTATTTCTATTTTTTTTTCTTTGGTCAGTTTACAGCCAAGTTCAGAGGTGGTAAATGCTTTTATTTGATTTTGTATTGGCCGCCTTCAAGCCTTTAAACATTTTTATTCATTTATTATTTATTCCTGAATCGACCCTAAAACAGTGTTTTGTGCCGCTGAGCAGTTTCAGCAGGGCTTCACTCCTCCTCTCATCCCTCCATCTTTACACATCCCTGCTCGCTCTCAGGGGAGCTGAGTGTCACGACACATTTCTCTGCTGTGTGTGTGTGTCTGTTACACTCTCACTTACACTCGCCCTGCAGCAGCGCTCCCGCAACACGGTCGTGAACTCGTCCGGAAAAACTACACATTATTGTCCTCATCAATTATTCACTCAGGACACGGGGACAGACATGGAGATGAGTGTTAGTGGAGAAAAATACTCACTCAGGGACAAACATTCTCTCTCTAGCTTTCCCTCCATGAGTCTCTTCCTTTTCTCTTTCACTTCTGTTTTTTTTTTTGCTCTCTCTCGTCCTCCATTCATTTCATTTTCTCCCTAGCTGACTCTTTTTTACTCTCTCGTGCTCTCCCTCTTTTTCTCTCTACCTCTTTTTCTCTCTACCTCTTTTTCTCTCTCCCTCTTTTTCTCTCGCCCTCTCTCGCTTACTCTGTCTCTCTCGCTCTCTCTCTCTTTCTCCTACTCTCGCGCTCTCTCTCACTCTTTTTCTCTCGCTCTCTCTCGCTCTTTCTCCTACTCTCGCTCTCTCTCTCGCTCTTTATTTCACTTTCTCTCGCTCTCTTTCACTCGCTCGTTCTCCTTCTCTCTCTTGCACTCTCTCACTCGTTCTCCTTTCTTGCACACGCTCTCTATCTCTCTCTCTCGCTTACTCTGTCTCTCTCTTTCTCTTGCTCTCTTTCTCTCTTTTTCTATCTCGCTCTTTATCTCGCTCATTTTCTCTCGCTCTCTGTTTCTCTCTCACTCTCTCTTTGTTTCTCTCGCTCTCTCTTTGTTTCTCTCGCTCTCTCTCTTTGTTTCTCTCTCGCTCTCTCTCTTTGTTTCTCTCTCGCTCTCTCTTTGTTTCTCTCTCGCTCTCTTTGTTTCTCTCTCGCTCTCTCTCTTTTTCTCTCTCGCTCTCTCTTTGTTTCTCTCTCGCTCGCTCTCTGTATATTAAGTATTGATGGTTCTAGCTGACTCAGTGACATGCACCCTGTGCTGCTGGTTTATAGGGCCGTTAAAGTGGATGTTGTGTGTACATTTGAGGGGGCTGTGTGGTGTTTATCACCTCCCGACTCCATTTCCACTTTGGGTCTAATGAAACCTACTCTTGTCCTCCATTATAGCACAATATTCTCTCTCCTCTCTCTCTTTCCTAATCTGCTCCTTTACTGTTTAAGGACAGTCTTGAGAAGAATTTCCAGCCTCATTTTTGGGAAACTGCTTTGCTTTTTTTCCCCCAATGGTGACTAATTAATTGTTTTGTCTAATTTGGATTAGCTGCAGCTGCCACAGTCCAGTTCGCTTGGGTAGCATTTTAAACTAGACACCCATGATTAAGCCCCATCCACACAGCAAACATCGTTCAGGAACGATTTAAGGAACCAAGTGTTCAACGTGCAACCTGGCCATATTCCCCTGATTTTCTCACATCTGTGGGATGTCCTGGTGAAACCAGCCCGAGCCGTAGAGGTCCTCCTTCAGGACTTAAATGGACATCTTGGTTCTGTATCTGGTTGGCCTAGTGGTTAGGGAGTTGCCTCTGCAATCAGAAGGTTGAGGGTTTGAATCCCAGCATTGCTAGTATTATCACTGAAGTACCCTTGAGGGAGGTACTGTTCCCCACATGCTGCTCCCTGGCGCCCCTCCTTGGGTGTCAGCCCAGTGCTTTACTTGGTGAACAGGTCAAATGCAGAGAGAATTTCACGCTGTGTGCTGTGCTGTTCACCACAGGGGCCACTTTACATCAAGGTCCATCCTTAAACAGGACAGAACTGTTTCTGTGGGATGAAGGAGACGTACACAATATTATGGTTTTAATGTTGGGCATATATAGTGCTGCACACTGATCTGTAGCCAAAAGTGTATCTAAAAGCACAGCTGTAAAGATAATCACAAACTATACGACAGAAAAGTGTACTGATGTGTATGCATTGAGTGTAAATGAGTTATATACTCAATGCCTGTAGTTACGTAAACTGAGGTTTTACAGCCTTCTGTAAAGATTATCCTCACAGAAGTAAATACAGAAGAAAACATTTGCCCAAGTAGAACAATTAAACCCCCCAACAAGCTAAAGAGCACCTCCAGCCCTCGGATGTGTTTGGGAACAGTGCTGGAGTGTGTGTTCCCGCAGCTTGGCTGTGTTCCTGCTCCAGCAGGGGTTGCGTAGGTGTGTGTTTTCGTTCCGCAGTGTTGCCGCTTCAGTCTGACGGGAGACGTCATCGTGGCAGATGGCTTCAGCTCCACTCGCTCCATGATTAGGGTCGTCTCCGCCTTCCTGGCCGGCCTCTCGTCCGACAGGGTTCTGCAGTAAAGCTGCTCCATCTCACTGATCTGGGACCAGCTTTTTTTTTCTTTAAAGCCATGATTTTCTGAGAACAACCCCTCCCTGTTTCCCCTCCTAAGGCACAGTGTAGTCAGCCAACACACATTTAATGTTTGATTTTTCTGTTTTAGTACTGGAACTGCTGTACAGTACTGAGCTTTTTGGAATTTCCAATTATCATGGCGCTACATGCCCAAGTCACTAGTAGTCTCTGTTTTTCTGACTGTAACACATTACCCAGCACATGGGGAGCTTGTTAATAATCGAATGTGTTGAACAAGGTGTGCTGGGTGAGGGAATGCACAGCATGTGGGGTCTCCAGGTCTCAGATCGGGAACCCCTGACACACTGTTATCTGTGAACATGGATTAAAGTGTGTTAGCATAGCTGTAAACGGCAGCCATTTAGAAGTGTGTATTTAGCCTGTGTTTATAGATAAGTGTGTCATATGGTGTCAAACCATGTAATAGAGTGTATTAAAGATAACTAAACACCTCCACGCGGTTCGAGGCACGAGGCTCTCGCTGGCTTTTAGTTCAACAGCTTATTTGAATTTTGTATTCCACCTTAAAAGGTGCCTAATTGTGGTGCCTGAGGCGCAAAGCTGAAGCTGGCTTCCCGTTCTCCAGCTTCTAGTTCGAATTTTCAGTACCACCTTAAATGGTGCCTTGGGTTCAGCCAAGAGAATGAAACTGGTGTACCGTTAAAGGCGGGACGGAAAATTAAAACTGGATGCTGGGCTGACAGTTAACACCATACTAATAATTCTGAGCCTTCTTTACGTTGTTAGCTACTTTAGCTTTGTCGGTACTAAAACTTAAAAAATTACTAAAAATTATGAATTAGCGACCTATGTTGTGACAGGCTGTACTCAGGTCAGCCTTGCTATTATTTGGATGGTGCGATGCATGGTTTATTAAATCTGAAAGATCTTTTATTTTGAAAAAAGTCACGTGATGCGACACATCAAAAATGTAGCCCACAAGCTAGCAAAAATTAATTAAAAAAGGGTCTTTGGGGAGTTTCTTCGTGTTTTTACGCACTTTGATTTTAGTTGGATCTATACTGGTCTGTGAAAATATTGTTTTACGTGAAACTGGCCCATGGCGCTAAAAAGGCTGGGGACCGCTGCTCTAACCAATCCCACTGTTTTCTGTGTGCAATGAGGATCCTGACCAATCACAGCTCCAGAATTCTCCAACTAACGATCATTATTTTATTTAAACAGTGCATCTGGTGTGAGGCTCACCACAGTTGTAATATATAGCAGTATAGTCATAGTATAGACAAAAAATGGTCTATTACACCATGTTGCCGTTGGTAAAGGTAATATAATCAAAGTTAGCATGAAGCTACATCCTTCATGCTACTGTATCCTGACGCTATGGGGACTTCCACAGCACCAATTATGCGCTACCGATTCCTTTTGATGTGTCAGTCAGTGAAAGCCAGGGTGGATTCCTTTGAACCCTCACGTTCTCACTCCTTTCATTCCGTCTGTCTTTCCTTCTTTCTTTGTCTTGCCTTCACACTGCTGGCCTAGTTTGTGCTCCTCTTTGTGGAAGGGTTTCCTCCACAGCTGTTAATACCTCCTGCTCCTCAGAAACCGACTCGGTGGGCCGATTTGACCAGCCCTTCTAAACTCAGAGGGTCGAACGGTTTTGCTGGGTTACTGCTCCACAAATCCACATTTTCTTCATTTGCAATTATAAACCGGAAATAAACTGCAGATATTATGTAACGCAAATCCAGGTAATCTTCGTCCCAGGTTCCACATTTTGTGATGTGAAATTTCTATAAACACGACTGCGTCTGCACAGGAAAGATAGCAGTATCTGCCCACAGTCCCCATATTGGTAGATCCCTAGACTGCAGTTACTTCCAAAATCTGATTTTTATACTCAAGTGTTCAGATTTCAAGTGACCAAACTGACCAAACCTGATCTGTACAGTCATTCTGTAAATGTATTTACTTGCATATCTGCATCGGTCACCATAGTAACGACAAACACAAGTATGTTTTTTTGAAGAGAAAATGTATGCTCTTAAATCTGAGCTATGATATGTTGCCCGCTCTGAAGTATATGAAATCATTTCTGAACGTTCAGACAGAAATCCAGACTCGCGTTTGAAACGAGAAGTGCAGCTTTACTCCGTCTAGTAAAAACAAGTCAAATTTCATGTGGCAGTCAGTCTTTGCTGCTCAGATCAAATGTGCTGAAAAGTCAGATTTGAGTTGGCTGACTGAACAAGGATCTGGTCAGCACTTATAGAACACAATTACTGCACAAAAAATTCAAAAAAGACAGATGTAGACCAATTTTATGACAAAGTGCTTATAAACATGCAGCCTAAAGTGTGGTGGACTATGATGACGTTGTTACATTTGATTTCAGTACATAATAGTTGTTTAAATATGGATGTCCCTTCAGATAATGACTGTAATTACTATATTATCCCTTTTCTTTGTTCCTATTATTCTTTTCTGACAACTGATCTAGTCCAAATCGCTTAATGCACACACCACCCAAACATCATTATAGAACAGGTGGCATGTGCTCATTTTTACTACCAAAGCGAACAGCTTGGATCTTGAAATCTAAAGCAAACGACTGCTTTAAACCCATATGACAGTTAGGTAACGTATAATATGATTGATAAATAGCACGATGAGGGATGTTTTTTTGTCAGTGGTCCCTGGTTGCTTGCCAGCAGTATTATACTATAAAAGCACTACATTTCTTGGATGGAAAATTGTTTGATCATATGTATCTGGTTTGTAACATTAGATTCATTCCTCAGATATTAATTTAGAATTTTCTTACTTTCTTACTTTTTTTTTTCTTTCAAGATACGCAAATATTTTAAAATGTATTTTCAGTACTTATTATCTTCTTGAGGCCATTCTGCGGTATCATGCGGTATCATGCACCTCCCGTGTTCTACTGACTGTGCTAATGTGCATCGTAATGTAAAATCATAACCATGAAGTTATTTAGTGTAAAATGTGGATTTTTCTATGTAGGTCATGCTCTCCCATCCCCCGTTCTTTCCCAGCATCATTCATTCAAGCTTTCTAAACACCATCCGCGCTAACCTGTGTGTGTGTGTGTGTGTGTGTGTGTGTGTGTGTGTGTGCACGCGTGCGCTTGCATCTCCATTGCCGTTACACTTCAGTTCATCAGCTAAGTGCCATAAAACCCCTTAGACGTGGGTCCTGACCATATATTCCCTGACCAAGGCCCAAACGTTCTCTGGCTGAGATCAATAAACCCATCTGAAGAGACTTGGTCCAGCTTTCAAATGGCCGTCTGTCAAGCCCCACCCTGGACCTCGGTTGATATCCATCTTGAAGTGAGGGTGTGTGGTTAAACCGGGCCTGAGCTTAAACCAGGGAGAAAATGGTGGACCCTTCAGTAAAGTGTTTTTTGTAGCTCCATGGTTCTCTTGTTAATACTGAAAGAGCAAAGAGATTTCATTATGGTGCTTATAGGACATACTGCATACATCTATGTATTATTTATGAGAGAAACTACATACATTACAAATGTAATGAAGCATATGTTTAATATATTTCATGTATAAAGCAAATGTATAGAGTCCATATTACATATATAAGCTTAGATATGGTATGTGTGACAGTCTGTCCTGATATGTGTCTGTTCTGTGCCTTTTCTCCACCACAGCACTTGTTTTGTTGTCCTTCAACTGTCGAAGGTCTTTGTCCCCATCTCCCAGTCTCTGTTTCTCAGTGTGAGTCTCGGTCAGGGATTGTTTGGAGATAAAGGCGATTCGAAGAATGTCACAGGGAGAGAGAATAGTTGAAATTCCTTTTTCCACATAAGTGCGCAGAGCTCATTAAGCCCACGCCGCAGTAGACCCTCGTTCCTTTGGAGTGCTTCAGTTATAAATTGACTGGAGATCATGGATGATTAAGGGAAATTGGCCGGCTTGTGCTTCTCTGTTTTTGCTGGAATTTAACTCACAGATTCAAAGCCCTTGTGTGCTTGTGTTCTCTCTCTCTCTCTCTC
>JBBPDE010212414.1:0-14429 GCA_037974605.1 Nannopetersius ansorgii
TGTGTGTGTGTGTGTGTGTGTGTGTGTGTGTGTGTGTGTGTGTGTGTGTGTGTGTGTGTGTGTGTGTGTGCTTGTAGATTGTGACTCATCCACTTTCCTGTTTTTACTAACGCCTTTGTACGGCTGTAACAGAAAGAGGTCTGACAGAAGGTGGCGCTCTTACTTTAAACAGCATTAAAAGGATTGGCGGTTTCCTTTGAGTTGCCCAGTGGTTGGGTGGTTTACCCAGCACTTACGCTCGCTCAACAGCTGTGCCATTCTTCATCTTAAACTTTTTTTTAATTATTATTAATATTATTACAGAAGACAATCAAATTGTAAAGAACAGTTTCATGAGGGATATGTACAGAAAAGCTGGGAACAGAAAGTTATAATACATTGAGCTACTGTATATATAATATCATGATAAAGATGTAAGATTGCCACGGTTCGGCTCTCTTAATTTCTGATTTCAGTCTGAAAGTGATGCTTCTTTCAGTCACATGTTATTATGCTGGTTCTCTCTCCTTTATTGCCTCTGCTGCTCATGTGGATTTTGTTGCCACTAGTAGCATCTGGAGAAGAGCCCTCTGGGGAAGTCTTGACCACACTGGAGAAGGATATGCTCACCTGCTTCTTAATCAGCTTCATAATCTTTTTCTTGTAGCCTTTGCAAGCAAAGAAGTAGATGAAGGGGTCCAGGGAGGAGTTGAGGTTCATGAGGCAGACAGTGATGTGCAGAGATATCTGGAATTTATGCAGCTCCTCGCAGTCAGGCTGGTACTGCAGTTTTCTAATCATATACTGCAGTAGGTCTATGTGATAGGGGCTATAGCAGACCACAAAGACCAGGATGACACCGCAGATTATACCAATGGCCTTGTGGGCGCGGCGGGATTTGTCCATCAGCTCGTTAGCCTTGGTCATAAAACGAAGCTTAAAGCAGACTGCTGAGTAGCATACAATAATGGTGATCAGAGGAAAGCCATAGCCCAGGAAAACCGCACCAATCAGCATATAGGGCAAGCCCTCCACTTGCTCAAAGTTAGGGTATTCCATACATGTGATGTAGTGGTCAGGCTCCTCATGGGTCATGTCCATCGAGAGCAGGGGCAGGGTCTGTAGCATCACCACCACCCAGACCCCCACGCAGATATAACGCACATTGCGTACCCTGCGGAAACGGCTGAAGCGGAGCGGCAGCACCACAGCGATGAAGCGGTCCACACTCAGGCAGGTCATGAAATTGACGCCAGCATACATGTTGATGTAGAACAGCAGAGCAGTGGCCTTGCAGAGACCTTCGCCCAGTGGCCAGTGGAATCCCATCGCATAGTAGGGCACACGGAACAGAACCGCAAGCGCAAACAGGATGTCGGACACCACCAGGTTGGCCGAGTAGATTGTGGTTGAGTTGATCTTCTTCATATTTTCTCGAATCACATGTAGGGCCAAGGCATTGCCAGAGAGGCCCACAATGAAGACCATGGTGTAAACCACGGGCAGCAGCACCTGCGTCCACCCACGATGGTCATACAGGCTGGTGCAGTTGTTAGCGGACTCATGGTTGCCAGTGTTGTTGGGAGTTGTCATCATGGCCATGAGATCAGTTTGGAAAGGCTATGGATCTGTAAAAGCAAATGCAGAAGTGACAATAACTGTGGCATAAACAGACATTCGCAATCTCAAATGTTACACATGGTGCCTGGTTTCACTGAGGAAGTTCAATGAGCCTTTTTTTTTTTACAGAGGAGGCCAGTGTGGTTAATGGAAAAAAAGAAAAGTATATGAAACTTGCAGTAGTGCTGGACCTCCAAATGTAATTTCTGCCCAAGCTGTAAAGGAAGTCTACAGTACAATAGGGATGGATGGTAAGGAAATTCCAACTCAGTCATCAGAGACTGGACACAATGAGTCCTGCTCCCGACACAATCCAAGTTCACTCCAGCAGATTTGAGGTTAAATGAAACGTGCTTCCTGTGCTGCCACCTGCACCTCTACACCCACTCTAAGATCAGTGCTTCAGCTCATAAGCAACAGAAAGACAGAGCTTGCCGCACACTAAAATCTTTTAAGCTTTAATGGTACAAGCCGTCTGTAAGGGCAATGCTCAGTGGTGATTGCGTAATAACTACAACAGCATGTGGAGGCATATTTTAACTGCTGATGAACTACAGCTATATTGACAGTCAGTCAACTGGATTTGACTGAGTAATGTTGGAGGTATTTGTACATGTTGTTGTACATGTTTGCTACACGCATGCATTTTTGTTACCTCAGAACATATTCATTTGCAGGAGCAACAAAGCAATAAATAAGCACATGATATATTTTACATATTATTTTGTTTTACTAACTTCATTTTCCTCAGGCAAAACTTTAATTACAATGAGATGGTACTTACCAACAATCTGTTTCCCGCCAAACTGCCAGGCTGTGTGTTATTTCTGTCGACATGGCAATCATGGGTGTTGTCTCTGATAGATCACTCTGTTCTGCAGAGCAAATGATCAGAGACCAGGCTAATTCTGTTACTATAGTGACTGACATAATTTCCTGTTTTTTTCTGAAGCCTTCCCTTTTTTTGCAGACCATCACGTGTCCTGTTTATATGTATTAGCTCTTAGTATTTTGCAATAGATAGGCTCTTTAAGCACCAAATTTGATAAGTTTCTTTAAAAATCTCTCTGTCCCTCCCATACACACACACACACACACACACACACACACACACACACACACACACACACTTTCCAGTATTACTGGCACTTTTACGCCACAGTAAGAAAAAAAGCACCGATTTGGATTTCTTTAAAATTGTCTCTTTCCCTCTCTAACACACACACACCCCTACACACAAACATCCATACACACAGACATCCACAAACACACATACACAGAATTACTGGCCCTTTGATGAAGAAAAGCCTAAACATTTTTTCCTAACATGTCACAGTTACTGCATATACTGGCATAATTTAAATTCTAATAAACAAATCATAACTGATGTAGATTCCCTTTACATTTGACCATTTAAAACATTTATTTACTCTTAAGTGTCACTGATGTGAAATACAATTCTTATGAAGGGTTCAACCTGTTATGCGTGAGTGAGTGAAATGATCTAGAAAAAAAAAATTATAGCTTTCAAAAGTTAGTTATGCAAAAGGTTTAAACGTAAATAAGAAAAAAATACACAAAGACTAAAACATTTAATTATCTTTAAATTACAGCATGTTTACTTAAAATAACTGCAAATCAACTAGTTCATTCTGGACCTCCTACAGAGAATAAGAGGCTAGATTTTCCCTAATTTCAGATCATCCTGGGCATTAAAACTGAATAAAAATACTCCATAGTATTTTAGATCATACATAGTACGGCATTAAATCTGCCAAAAATCTGCCTTAAAGAAAGCCCAGAATGACACATTTGAGACCAGAATATTTTTGGCTCATGATTCATTTATAACCTATGAAACATTTCAGCTAGACTTTGGTGAGCATGTATGTAGGCGCACTCTAGTCACTCCCACAGATCTTCCCCAGTTGTGACTGAGAGTGGGCACATTTTGTTTATGGATAAAGATTTTTTACAAAATATTTGATCAATTTTTATGCAGACTGCAAAAATGTGGTAAATAACAAATAACCACAGGATTTATTGTCAAAATGAAGAAGATTCAATAACAAAACAAACAGAAAATACAAACAAGAACTGAAGAGACATAAAAATATAAAGGTGAGGACTATTTTGGGTAGGAATTATAATAATTATTTAGTACATTTGAAGTGTTTTAACCAATTAAGCTCACTCACTCCCTTTCTGTAACAGCTTAATCCTCACTAGGGTTACAGGTACTCTGAGTCTATCCCTGGCTCAATAGATGCATGGCAGGGAAATCTGGGTTGGGCACCAGCCCAACATAGGGTGCAGGCACACACACACACTTCATTCACACACTCACAGCTACGGTCAATTTAAAATCCCCAATTTGTATGAGGTGCATGTCTTTGCTTTGCAACCTAAATATATAATGTCAAAAAAAAAGTAATGAATGTCAAAACGAATATGTTTATAAATGTTTTTTGACCACAAATTTAACAGCAAACACCAACAACACTTGTGATGCATTTTTAAAGACAGCTATTTTGAATTAATTTAAGGAGCAATGGACCTTTCTGTATATTGTTTTGTTTTGACCATTTTGGTTGTGTCACCATTTGGTTGTGTCACCATGCATTTCCTCGTGGGAAGTAGGGATGGCCAGACAGACAGGTTTCCATGCTGTGGTTTTATTAAAGAAAACAGAATAGAAAATAAATAGGTACGATGGCCTGCAAGAGCTCAAAACAGGACAACACGGCAGGAAACAGGCAGGGGTGGTGAGGTGGTGAGGTGATGGACACATGAGGAATAAACTAACTAACACAAGCTTATATACACATGACTAAATGAAGGGTAAACACGATACAGCTGATGCTGAAGGAGACACATGACGAAACAGAAATCATATGACAAGACACGTGACAAAAGCAAAACCCAGAAAATATCAAAATAAAAGTCCACAGAACAGAACCAAACAGAACAGGGCAAAATCAGGAAAAAAACATAAACACAAAAGCAGTGGCCCTAACCGGCCACTGACCTAGCCGTGACAGGTTGCAACCATGTTTTGACACAAACCCCGCCATAATATACTATACTTCGGCCTGGCTTCGGCCTGGCTAGGCCTTACAGTGCGCTCCTTATATGCTGAAAATTTTGCACCAAGTGGGTGATTTTGATTTGAATTCTGATTTACACTCATAGATCACACACAGGTCAGTAATGAAAAATAACTGAGAAAATAAAATAAAAAACATAACAATAAAATATACTAGGATAGATCAAGAGAAATGCAATGTCTACACTGGCAGAATGGAACGAGAAAAGCCCTCCTCTACCACAATCCAGTTCCTTATGATGAGTGTATTCCTAAATCAGACCTGAATTTAAACACAAACATATTTAACATTTAAGACACTTAGTAATATCTATAGAAAATCTCAAATAAATCGATTAACCATTCATGCTGGATGTGTTATAGAGGTGTTAGCCTCAATGTTATGTGAGCTGTGCAGTGAAGAACGACTGCTGTGAGAATAAAGTACCATTTAAATGGTTCTGTAATTGTTACAGGATGTGGTATATCTCCTTATCAGTCTCCTGCCTAAAACATAAGAAAAATATGAGTGCTTAACTCTTTAAGGGTAAATCTGAGAACTCAGCACCTTTGACAAGAAAATATGACTAAAACTGAAAGAGACACTGTGGAATAAAAATGCAATGCCATTATGAAATAACCCCTGATATGTTCTTTAAATCATGTTATCTTTAAATGTATGCCATTTTGTTTCTGAAGAACGAGACATTTTAGATGACAAGACAGAAGAGTAATGCAGCTTCTCAACTGTTTGCAGAGAGATTTTGAGACACTTGCTTCTAAAACGTATGTTTACAAGCAACACTTCTCTGGCAAGTGAGACCAAGTGTTTAGACAGATAAAGACTTGTTAAGTTTACTCCAAACCTGTGTGCGGTTTTCACACCTTCCAGTAGATATGTCAAATATCTTCAAGTGAAGACGTTTCACGCCTCTTTGCAAGATGTCCCAGAACAAAAATAATGATGCTAAAGGTAAAAAAAGCATGCATCAGTAATTCTGTCCTTGAGGTTTGACAGTTGGGTACTGAACAGACTTCAGTAAGCTGCTTTTTGTAATTTGGTGCCTGTTGGTGCTAGTGGAATGAGTGGTTAGATGCTTTGGTTTCTTTGTGCTTTATAGTGGCTTATAATATTCAGGGAACTGATTCTATATGTATGTATGTGAAGTAAATTAAAGAGTAATTTTCTATAAAGGGTTGCTACTGAAACTTTGAGAGACATAGGTCTAAGTCTAAAAAATGACTATGACTCACTCTCACATGTCACTGTGCTTCTCCACGGTGCTTGTCATACTAAAGTTCACAACGGAAAAAACATGCAAACTGGTGAAACTTTTTTTTACAGATTTTGCAGAGAGTTGTCAGTCAACCCGTACTCTTTAATTCTTTAATGCTGAACCCGGTTAGGCACAGGTGTATTCTGAGTGAATTAACGCCAAAATCTAGATGCAGAGGAAAGAACTACATTTTATATTGACAATCATACAGTATGTTAACCCCTTAAATGTAAGTGATATGAGGATCAGCACTGCTGTTCCTCATGCTCATGACTTGTTCATGAATTGTTCATGCCTTAGTTTCATAGTACTAAGGTCATAGTTTCATAGTAGTCAATGAACTATTCATAGTTGTCATTGAGTAAACCATAGCAGTCACTGAATACATCATAGCAGTTATTGAACAAGCCATAGGAGTCAGCAAAACAAATGAAAGTGCCTCATACCCAACTGCACATCAGCGGTAATGCAGGAGAGACAGTGCACAGCGTCAGCATCTTGTGACTGCACGCAACCGATTCTCTACTGAACACCTCCTCTTTAACGGAAAAGTAACAACGGCACATCTAGTTCCTAAGGAAACTAAAAGTGGGGATGGGAGTCGTAGTCTCCCAGAAGCATCATAAAGCTCATTTTCCTGTATCACTGACTGGCAGGGGAACTGCTCTGGATCACTCAGAAAGTGCTGGAGCAGGTATGTCTGCCCAGTCTTATATCCTGACACCTACACGGAAAAGTGCACAAGGAAGGCCTACAGCATCAAGTATCCCGCTCACTTTACATATACTTATTCTTTACTTACTTCACTTAGCTCATAGTAGTTTTTGAATAATTTATTTATGGCATACATAAATCCATTTTCTAATCACAGGACTGCCAGTGGCACCACTGAGGTACACTTGTTCAAGCTGCTGTCTCCACACGTTGCACCCCAGGTGCTGCTTCCTTGGCTGAATGGGTAAATGCACTATATGCTGTACTGTATAATGTTCACATGTGGCTTTAAGGACCACATTATTTCCCTTTACTTTCCTTTACTACCGGGTAAGACCATAAGTTAAAATGTGAAGAAACACTGGTCATCAATCCATTGCAGGGCACACACACAGATAAACACACTCACGCAATCAGATCTAGTCAATTTAGCATCTCTAATTCATCAGACTTTGGATTGTGGGAGGAAATCAGAGACAGAAATTGACACAGTACATGCAAACCTCATGGCTGAGAATCAAACCAAAGACCTTCTTGCTGTGATGCAACACCACTAACCATAGTAGTTACTGAATAATTTATAGTATCTACTGCATAATTAATTACCGTTACTTAATGATTCAAAGTAGTTACTGAATAATCAAGCCAAGTCAAGTATGTTTATTGTCTTTTGGACCAAATACAATCAGCACACAGTGAAACTAATCATGTGCCTCCAGGACCAGACCAGAACAAAGACAAGACAACATTCAGTGCCATCAATAATAGCTACAGTCTGGATTAAGGCAGTATTTTTACAGGCATTGAGAGAGTGGCACTGAGAGCAAAAATGCAAAAGAGTTAAACGGCAACACATATAATATGACTGTGCAAATTTAGCAGCAACAGGACAGAAAATGCAGTGTAATAACATAAATATTGCAATTATTTATAGTAGTTACCGAATAATACATAATAGTCACTGAATAATTTATAATTTTTGCAATATTTTTTTTAAAGCATTTACAGTAATTAAGTAATTAATTCATGATATTTCATAGTTGTTCCTGAATCATTTACAGCAAATAGTGAATAATTAATCGTAAAAAGTAAATTATTTTTAGCAGTTACTGCATAATACATCACAAGAAGATGATAATAAATGAATAAACTGCTAAAGGGAAATTCTTTACTTTATCATAACAGTATCAGAGGCAAATGTCAGTGTTGGGGATATTCATGACAGTACTTTGTGATTTCTGAACTTCTTGGTATCATGGAACACAGAATTCAAAGCTGAAAAGTGCCGTGTTGAAGATTCAGAGATACAGCAGGCTCAAAACCCCCAACCGCAGCAGATACGCCACATTTTTTTCAGTTTCGTGTTTTTCAAACAAATGTCTGCTGTCAAGAAACCAGCAAATACAATGACATCAGGTAACAAACACAGGCAGATAGAGGGTGAAAGAGTTACACAGACAATTAAGAGCGTTGCTGAATGAAGGTTTTGGACACATCTACCTAATTAATGGAACTGAGGCAACATCTGCACTCTGCATTTTATTTATATAAATGGGTCACGTTGAGAGTCTGGCACAGTTATTAATAGTAGTATCAGTAGCAGCAGTAGTAACAGTAATAGCATTATTAGGATGAACAGTAGCAGCAATAGTAGTAGTAGCAGTAGAAGTAGTAGTAGTTGTAGTAATATAATAGCAGTAGTAATAGCAGTAGTAGTCACAGTGGTAGTAGCAGCACAACTACAGCAGCCACAGCAATAGCAGTAACAGTTGTAGTCTCCGTAGTAGTATCAGTAGCAGGAATAGTAGTACTAGCAGCAGCAGTAGTGGTAGCTGTAATAGTATGAGCAGTAGCAGTAGTAGCAGCAAACGTTGTAGTAATGAAAGCAATAGAAGTAGTAGTAGATGCAGCAGTAGTAGTAGTTAGGGCCGACCGAAACAGCAAAACGGCCCTGACACTTTGGAGTAGAACGGCCCACAAGCAATAATAGATACTTTACTGCTGTCTTACTGTTACAGTTCATGAATGATGGTTAAAAAAATAATGTTCTTACTTTCAGTAAGATGCTTTAATTCAGCCTAGAAGACATAAAAGAACTAACCTAGATGTCTATTTTTTAGCAACTGTAGCAATGTGTTATAAATAGGCATTCTCCTAAAGTCGTAGAACAATTGTTTTATTGGATGTGTTATCACTTAACTTTGCAAACAGCTAGTTTATTAACCACCACTAACTGTCTAGTAAAGCACAGAACAAGTGTTCTGAAAGCAGTGTAGCTAACTGCAGGTTCACTGCCGCCACAACCAGCATCATCAGCTGATGAAGGCCCTGCTGCAAAAATGTTTGTAATTTTGGCACATTTGACAGCGTTTGCCTAAAGTGTCTATTTTTTTCTCTTTCTCTCACCCAAAAAAAAGGAACCTCAGATGAGTGCTTCATGGGCCTGTGGCCAGGAAATAAACTCCCCTGCAGACCTTTTTTCACAAATACACCAGGACCAATGTGAAACAGGGTTTCAAAAGTTGGTTGAGCCAGGCCAGTATCAGTTGGGCCGCTGATCTATGAATGTTATGGGCCAGTCAGACAAATAAATAAATAAATAAACAGCTGGCCCAAATAGCATGTCGGCCCACCAGGAAAATGCCTGATATATCAGATGGTCAGTCCGACCTTAGTTGTAGTAGTAACAGTAGGATTAACTGTAGTAGCAGCAATAGCAGTAGTAGTAGTGGTAGTAATAGGAGTAACAGTAAAATATTAGTAGTACTACTAGTAATAGTAGCAGTTGTACTAACAGTAGCAACAGTAGTACCAGCAGTACTAGTAGAAGTTGAAGTAGTAGTAGTAATAGTAGTAGCAGTAGGAGTAGTACTAGTACAAGTATGAGCAGAAGTCAGAGCAGTAGTACTAGTAGCAGTAGTAGTAGTAGAAGCAGAAATAGAAGTAGTAGTAGCACTGTTTAAAACTGATGAAGCAATGAAAGTGAAGTTAGCGGATGTCCTGTCAGTTCTAAGAATCTTTTCTAGATTAATGAAGGGCACAACAGACTGCGGTGAAGCACCTGTTGATAGGAAGTTGGTAATCAAAGGATTTCCTGTTAAAATGTGCAACTGTGCACCCTTGTTTGCATTTTGCTTGAGGTTTCTTAAGGTAAAAGGGTATTTGGTAGATGCTTTTATCCAGAGAAACTTACAATCTTTAGTAAGTGACAATTACCCTGGACCAACTGATGCTTAAAAAAATTACAACTTTGTGGTCACCAGGTTCACAGGCAAGTGTTCTACCCCCTAGGCTTCTACCACTTGCATGTGCTTGCTGTATTATGTAACGGGAGGTAATCACACTGTTGCTAAATTACACATGTCAACCAGTCAAAATCATCAGAGATAAGTTTATGTGGGTTTTGTGTTTTTCATGCCGTTTTCAAATCTGTGTTTAATTTTGCCCTAGCAATTCGTTTTTGTGATGAAACTGTTATATATTGCATGACAATTGGCATAATTAGCATATAATAAGCTAGCATTTTTGAAGAAACAGTAGTAGCTGACCGACACTGATCATTATATCTATGCCACAGTGTGGCCTGTCTGACTTCACACTGAAGATATTGAAACAGTTACTTGATTGATGCCTGTGGTTTAATAAAAACCACACGCAAGTCTATTTCAAATTTAATATTACTCATAATTCAAAAAGTTGATGTGACTGAAAAAAACCGAAGGCAGATCTGAAATCAACATGAAAAACTGGTTTAGAAAAGTGTTTTGTAGTTTATGATGATTACAAAAAAAAATTGTTGTCCTGTGTTATTGTGCTGTGCATAGGACTGCGCTTGGAGCTTAGTCCAGCTGCATGTTCTACTCTCTTATGTTTTTTATCTGTTTTGTTGCAAAAGGCTTGATGCAAAAGCTGTTGCCAGTGTTTGTGTCAGAGATAAACATTTCAACACCTCAACGGAAACAAATGGCTGTGGCTGTTTCTGCAAACGTCCTCATTCTGTGGGTGTTGGGCAAGTGGCTTTTGAACATGTTCATTGTGACACTGCCTGATTTCTAAATGTCAGAACTAGTTTAACTTACATTTAGTCCTAGAATCGCTATCCTCTTTTAACTGTTAGATTGACTGCATAATAATGTGTAATTAAGCATGGTTATGTATGATGTGCTGTCCTCTCATGAAGACCTCAAAGTCACCGGTCAATAAATGAAAGATATTTTCTCTCATCTGAATTGATAATCAGTTATTAGACTTAGGTCTGACTGCTTAGTTTGTGACTGTACGTGTACACTTACGGCAGTTAACACTGGGTAGAATTTAATGCAGTACAAACTACTGGACACAGTGGCACTCCCTGCTGGCATAATACTGAACAACAACAACAACAACACATTTTGTGGTGTGTTCCCAGTATAAGGTAGTTAATACCTACCAAAAGCTACCAAATACCTACCTTCCAAGGAAGGACAACCTTGAACCAGGTGCCCGAGGCTCACTGAGGCACAGGGAGAGTAAAAGCTAGCCCCTTTGGTCTGATCTCGCATATAAAACAGAGGTAATGCTTTTAGGTTCAAAAGCTGCGAGAATCAAACTGTCTGGTCTTGCTGCTTCCTCAGCTTCTCTAGTGGCAGTTGGAAAAAAAATATTGGTGTCACTATGGATTCTGATCTTTCATTTGGTGCACATTTAAGTACCGTTGCTAAAATAGCTTCCCTTCATCTATAAAAAATATTGCTAAGTTCCTCTATGATGCAGAAAAATTAGTCCACGCCTTCTTTACCTCCAGACTTGATATTTGTATCTTCTGTCAGGCTGCTCCAACATGCTCCAGTTAGTCCTCAATAGAACCAGTTAGTCCTCAGTAGAACTAGGAATCAACTATTAATTTTTAATATTGACATACAAAACCCTTCCATGAACTCATCTCTTGCTATGTACCTCCACGCTCAAGGTTGCTGGCTATCTACTCGCCCCAGAATCATAAAAACTACAGCAGAGGAAGGACATATGAAGCCTTCCAGCTCTGGAACGCTCTTCAGAATAACGTTTGAAACTTAGACACAGTCCAGGCTGACAACCTACTTGTTTAGTCAGGCTTCCTGTAATTCATTTCTAAGTAATTAGTAATTAATGCTGGTAACATCCTGACACTCCTGACATTCGCTCAGATTTGTTGATGGTGGGGTTCGCCAGTGTCTCAGGGTGGTCTACATTGCTCCTCAGCTCTGTCCTTTCTAGCTAGGCTGCTCCAGCGAGGCATTTCAGAACCTCAATATGCGCTCCTTGCAGTTATAAATGATACCCTGTAAACTTAAACAGAGCTTAAAAAAAACAAAACTATTTTTTCTTGCACTTTTTTTTCTTTTTTGCACGTTTCGAGATGTCTGCTGCTGCGGTCGCCCTGTGAGCTGCACCCGCCAACCATACCCCCCCTGCCACCCGCCTAAAGTGGTACAACTGACACGCTCATGATGTGAGGAGCTCTGAGGACTAATAACTGCAAGAATGCGGCGGGACCAGGCAGCATCTCGGGTCGTGTTTGAACTATGCTTGGATCAGCTATCCATCTTCAATGCGTCCCTGGTCCGGTGTGTGGACCCCAACTCCTTTAAAAAAATCAGTAATTGTCCATATACCCAATTAAACCCAAACACCCACCTTAATGACTATCGTACAGTGGCCCTGATGTCAGAGGAGATAAAATGTTTTGAGAGACTTGAGAGAAGCACAGCATCTACTCTGTCCTTCCCTCCAACCTCGACATGCTGCAACAGTAAATCCAACTGGGATGCTGTTGTCCAGGTCCAGGACACCACACTGATCTCTGGAAATGTGAGGTTGTGTTTCACTGAATACAGTTCAGCATTCAATACCGTTATATTTATATAAATAAACCTGTGCATTGTTATTTGATATTTACAGGAAATTTTGTCAAATTTCATATTTAAGTATGTTCTCTCTAGGAAATAGTTTAATTTATATTCTCGTAGAAAATCAACACGAAATGTAATTTGAGACTTTCAGACTTTTGTATACAAATAATATTGTGTAGAAGTTTGATGTTAAAACTGTGAAAATGGGACCATTTTTCAACATTCTCTATCCCCAAGTGAAATCCAATTTCAGTTATATTATCCCAAACGCACATCCTTCTGATATATAGGTCACCAGTACACGAAAGAAAAATGAAAAGGCCCTTTTGAGTTTAATCATTTCTGGTTGTAGAACAATGGAGGAGCTGTATTACCAGGTTATTCCACAAGGTGGCAGCACATTTCATCATTTTATGCGTGGCAACCACAGAAGGAAGCATCCACCACTGCGTTCCTGAGCAAGACCCTTAACCCCAAGTCGCTACAGTCCGTCTGGAAGACGTAGCGTTAGTTCCATTCTTTGAGCAAGCGCATGTCACGATGACAAAAAAAATATTTAAATCATTGGCTGTTCAGTGCAGGGGAAATATCAAGGACCTGGGGCAATTCTACAGGGCCCTGGTGCACACTGGTCCCCATCTAGAACCGCATATCCTGTCAGTGTCCGATCCGTGCCGCCTGCCCGATCACTTAGAAAGCCGCCATGTTGCTGCCCAATCGGTCCCACAAACTTTCACAGAATAAAACGCTTTATGGCAGACAGCACGTTTCCCACAAAAGAAACTTTGCAAACATTATTAGCAATAAATACATTTAAAAATATTTTTGATATGGACATGCATAGATTTTTTATTTATTTATTTTTTCATATATACAGCATAACACTTCCTTTAAACAATCAAAAATAAAAAAGTGTGGAGGCCAAATATTTACCATACATGTAATTTCAGTTCATCCTGTTATTTAAGTAATTCATTATTTTACACAAACATACACATACATACACGGGCATATATATACATGTATCTATATTTCAAATTTATTTACAGTATATATGTATGTATATATATATATATGTGTGTATGTGTGTGTGTATATATATATACTAGTCGACTGGTTAACTTCAGAGGCAAATGTTGATGCCCCCTCTCTTTTTTCCCCTCTCTGTGTGCTCGCTTGTGTACACAATGCAGTCTCTGTCTCTGATTGGCTTACGATGATACTTGTTCCTTGACTTTTTTTTATTATAGTCCCTTCATAAAAAGGCCGGTACCGTTGGCGCGAGGGCAATCTAAGCACAGAACCACAACAAGAGGAAATACATGGCACACTTAAATTTACCAGAAAATGTAATTTACCAAAAAAGGTATTAGCCTATGTTTTGTTTTGTTTAATTGACTGTTAATGTAACAGAGACCAGACACCTGTGTTCCTGTGCTGCATGTATGTGATGATGTCATCAAATGACTAGTCAACTCAGCTTCGACTTTGTTTACTGATAAGTTGATCTGAAAAAAATCTGAAGTCGTTAATCCCCTAATATATGCAATTTCAGTCTCAAGCAGATTTTTTTCTGAGAACCAAACTAATCATTTTTCAGGAACCTCCCACACATGCGTGGAAAAGGCAGATATCCTCCACGGGGATTCGTGCCGCCTCCACGACCGGTTCCGTGCATATGTGCGCATGTGTACTTGGAAAGCCGCCATTTTGCTGCCCAATCGGTCCTGCAACTTTTAAATGCAGACAACGGATTTCTGGACCTTTTTATAACTTTTTATGGCAGAACTTTAAAGCAAGATTTATATATATATATATATTGTGGCGGGCAGGAGGGCCACGTGAACTGCACGGGGGGTCCGTGTGGGGGTTGTCAGGTGGAGG
>JBBPDE010212438.1:0-14426 GCA_037974605.1 Nannopetersius ansorgii
CTCCTGCAACTGTCGGAGACCCCCTCCCTCCACTGTCTCTGCCACACCGGGATGCTTCGCCTTGAGGTTATATGATAGTGATGTAGAGCTTCGTTGGTAATTGAATTCACTTTTATATTATATGTCTGGTCTAAATCCC
The DNA here is from genome assembly GCA_037974605.1 of Nannopetersius ansorgii. Lineage (NCBI taxonomy): Eukaryota > Metazoa > Chordata > Actinopteri > Characiformes > Alestidae > Nannopetersius > Nannopetersius ansorgii. The sequence continues at coordinate 140 of JBBPDE010212438.1, forward strand.
CCTCTGGTAGTAACTTAAAGTGAAATTGTTCATTTAACAGTGTGTGTTTATCTTCCATCGCTAGCTAGACTGAGCAGCAGCATTGGCCATGAAGTGGCCAATCTTCTTCTGGCATGCTGGTCGCCGACGTAGTGCAATACTGCCCCCACTGATTGTGTGGTACTGCAATGCAGAGGGGCGTTTAATTTTCAAATTAATCACATGATCCATTTATTTTTAAAGCGTTATAGAAAATAAATTAACACAAATAGTTAACGTGATATTTTTAACAGCCCTAATTTATACACTTATACACATTTGATCACTGGCAACAAAAATACTAGAAAAATAAAAAAATCTTCCAAATGCACACCATAGTACTGATATGTCATGGGAAATACTGTGCAATTCAGATTTGATTTTAATGAGACACGAATGCCTCTTAAAAAGACATGTAAGTAAATTCTCCTGTTCCTACAGTCAACTTTTACTATAATAGCTACGCACACTCCCCCAACACCTGCAGCAGTGATCGTGCAAAGATTCAAACAAGCAATAAAAGCTGATAAGAGACTGCGCTGGCATGGAGTCAAGCTTTAATACCACTGCTTTATTGTGACAGCAACACTCGACGATTTAATGCCTTCTACAGAACTGTGTACGTGTTTCTGCCAGTAGCGGGAGAAGACTGGCCCTGTTTGGTTATTTGTGAGCAAATGACGACAGCAGTGTTCTAATAATTCTTAGTAGCTCAGCCCTTTCAGCAGCTCTCGGCAGAAACACACAGAAGGATTTTAGAGTAGCATTCACTTGAGTTACTCTTATACCTCCTGAAATCTTTGGTGGTGTTTACTAAAAGCTTTCCATAAGTGTAGTAAGTGCGAACTCCATTGAATAACATCCTGGTACTAAATTATGGTCATCATAAATAATGCATAAAGCTGTAACCGCTGTTTTCTTGGAGCAGTTTCAGTCCATACCCTTTGAGATCAGCATGCTGGAATGATGGTGAGAAAGAGCTGAGAAAGAGCTGAGAGGAAGCGATTAAAGCTGGGATGAGCTTCAAGGACGTGGCTAGAGTCCAGCGAGCTCTCCTTAATAAGTCATTTGACACATTTCTCCACTCTCTGGACCCCATTACCAGGGTACTGCAAATGCTTAGCTGTGTATATTGGGAAACAAAAAAACAATAATATTCAAGAAAAAAAAAGAAAATAATAATGTGCTTCTAAATTATGAAGCAGACTAATGAATAACGATTGTAATTGTCTTAAATTATGTCACATTATATCACAGTATTTTTATGTGCTGATGACACTGACAGGTTACAAAGATTTACAAAGGTTACAAGATAAATAGGTTACAAAAAAGAAAACATGTTTGAAGGACATTGGTGGAGCTAAACCTCCACCAATTAAATTTACAAAAATGCATGAGCTTGAACTGACTAAATATGTTGAAATAAATAGATTTCTGTTGAATTGTGACTAAACATCAAGATATTTATAGTGAAAATGCCATGGATTGTTCTGTGTTCTATTTTTGCAGTATCATCCACCTAAATTCGATGTTTTTGTATCATCCACATCCGTTAGAAATTGTAACGATTTTTAAGAATTAAAGAAGAATGTTAGAAAAAAAACTGATGAAAAAAATCATCAATGCTTATTCATTCAATCACTTATGAATAAGCATCTTAGTGCTAATGTTTTTTGGCTGTTGTTAATACTCACTTTAACTGGTTTACATTGGAATATATTCTGATGTTTAGACATTTACAGAGGAATCAGTAAAATGTGTGCTAATCCCTGTCACTACTAAAAGCCCTGGCATTGCCAGAAATTGTTCTAAAGAAAATTATCGATATGCTAGTGGTTAATTGATGAATGTAAGGCTTTTTATAGTGTGAATTATGAGGTTTCTGCATTAAACATTATGTTATGCAGTGGCACACAAAACTGGTAGATTCTCATGACTTGGACATTATAATAAAGAATTTCATGAGATGACTAGGATGGCCTTTGCTTTATTTTACATTACGTCCATGCTGTCCTTTAGGTTAACAGGTGTTCATTCTCTTTTGCCTGAACTCGGCACTCTGTAGGCACAAATATATACAACGTAGGCTTATGCATGCCAAACCACACTCTCCTGCTGTTCTAGAGATGGAGAATCAGGAGAGAAAAATCCTTACTGTGACTGCCACTGTCTTCATCTCTGCATGTGGTAACCATTTCTCCAGGTTTTAGAATGATTTATGAATATTAAAATAATAGCTGAAACATCACGCCGCACTGTACATTGGCGGCACCCTTATGTCCACTGGATTTATGAATGATGTCTTGCATTACTGTTGTATTTACTGCTGGAGGGAATCTTTAAAATTTGAATAGCACAGAACTAAAATGTTTTCTATCACAATCAGACTTGATCCTGGAGGCAATTGTTTATGTAACAACTGCACAGACAAACAGAGACACAGAAACAAGAATAATATAAAATAAATCCATAATTAGCTAAAATAAATAAATCCAATAAAAACATTGTAGGAAAATACTCTACACTATACGCACAAATACTGATTATGGTATGATGAAAGTTTGATCATGCCTCAAGCGAATACCTTCATGAGAAAGGAATTTCACAGATGAATGCGAGCAACTCATTGATTCTATTCTGTAAAATATGTGACTCCCTGTGGCGTTTTTAAGTGCTGTTAAGTGCACTTAGGCACTGCTGTGATATTGCTGACCTTTAGGGCTGAAAAGCCAAATGATGATGGCCTACACCATCTTTATCTAAGAGACTACTGTGCCTGAGATGTATTCTTGCATGTTACTACAAAGTGTCACACTTGCTGTCTGTCTGTTTTGCTGGGAGAATTTGCAAGGTACTGTTTTCACTTGTTCCCTTGTTACACCTCAGCAACTTGATGGCTCCTCACTTTTACTGACGCATAGCATGTTGCGATAAAGCCTCTTTCCTGGGCGCTGGGGGACGGGTGGTGTGCACCAGAGAGGATAATGAGATATTTATACCTCTCAGCACTGTTGCAGCACAGAAAGCAAATACTTTGCCTCCTATCATGAGGGACCTGAGACTGGAAATAAATACAATAGGCCAGATGCAAGCAGGCAAACATCTGCTCAGACATGCAGGGGTGGGCCAAAATGTGTAAACAGGTATAATTTATGTATCCTTTACCAAACCACTCGATTCAAAATGATATGATTTTCAACTTTGCTAGCATTGTTGGCTGTGTGAAATTTTATGCAAGAAAAACCTGGGTTATCACAAACCCATTTTTGAACACCAATGAAAATACACCACCACAAATGTTTATCAAGCTGGCTCAGGAATCGAAAAGAAACCTGCATACTGCACTATTTAAAAATAGAATTTGGCTTTGAAAAGACTGACTTGGAGTAAAAGAACATGCATAGCAAAATTTGTCATGATGTTGGAAACAACAGTGACCTGTTTAATTGCTTCAAAACAAACCTACTCGAATAACAAAACAGTTTGCGATCAAAACAGAGGCAAGGTCATCAAGCAGCAGGGTCTGTAAAACACAACAGGGTCAGGCATATGCCCAGACTTCACTGAAATTATCATTTTGCAAGGCTCTATTTGACCATAAAAGCAAACTCTGAATCAAAGTGACAAATGCATTATTACTAAATGTATGCATCTAATGATACTGCTTATACTCTAGGAGTAGTCTATCATACTTGGGTTTGTTTTTAAATTATTATTGTCTTCTTCATACTCAAGGTGTATTTCATTATAAAGAATCTCATTCTTTTTAGTGTTTAATCAGTTTTCAATGCAAAATCTAGGAATAATGCATCTATAATCAGTCAAATATTGTTTAATAAATAAGCTTTAAATAAGATTTTTCATACCCTGGCTGGATTTGGAAGATAATGCTGGAAAACTAAGGATTGTGTTTGGTTTGGTTTGGTTGTTTTTGCTATTTGAAACATTAAGAAGTATTTTATGTACAGTAATCCCCCATTCATACGGGGATCAGCCGTCACAATTTTAGTCTCACACAGATTTTTTTTATCTGAGAACCAAACTAATAATTTTTCACTGAACCCCTTGCACATGCACGGAAGAGGCAGATACACTCTGCATTTTTTTGCTTTTGTGACGTCCAGGCCTTGTCTGCCACTTCCCCTCATCCTCGTGCTGGGTTGCTTAGTTCTGCGCCCTAACATAAACCCTGCATGAGGATGAGGAAGTGTTTTGGGAGCATGTTTCGGAGCATATCTAACATGAGAGAGAGAATACGAAGACACACTTTTCTTCCAGCTAATATTCTTTTATTCTCAGCTTGTGCAGCTTTCAACAGATTTTGCAACACAGAAAGTGATGCACCCCCAACCGGCATGACCCAGTACTGCTCCCAATGCCAACAAATAACATTTGTCTTGCAGTTAATCAGCTAACGCTCTGGAGGAGGGTAACTGGCGAGAACGGCTGAAATACACACAGCACACAGTTTATAGAAAAACAGCTTCTGTGACTACATTCCATAACTACTCACCCCTCTAACACTCACAAAAACAGATAAACGGTACACACTGAACTGTGACATTTGTGTACCATTACCCCCCTATTATTTGAGGTGAAATAAGCCACATTTAACAAACAAAGTAGGCTTACTGTTTCAGCACTCAACCAGAGGTACTGAGGGTACCCAGAGGCTCACTGCACCTTATAAATGTGCACTATATCAGGGAGACACACTCAACACACTCAACTGTGTCCTGGCTTTACCAAAAGGCAGATAAAGATCACCTTTAGTGACTGGCTATACCCACTCAGGGAGGAGCTTACTGGTCATCAGATATGGAATTCAAACAAACTGACCATCCCAAGATGTCAAACTGAGAGATACAGATCACCAAACCTTCCAGATGTTCGGCTTCCTTAAAGATAGCACATTTAAAATTTGAGTTATGAGACATTACATTATAGTATCAACAACCTTTAGCCTTTTTCAGCCCATTTAATGTTTAATCATAGTTTAATCATAACAGCAAAATAATTCTGTGTAATGAATATGTAAAAGGTCAATAAACAGTTTTTGATAAAAGACATTGATACTGTGATATACATCAAATGGTTATTAATTCAAAATTTACCAAGATACACAAAATAAAGAAAAAACAATACCTACTTAATTCTTGCTAGGCAAGCATCAATACCTCAACTTTTTGATGTCTGTAATATTAAGGTTTGACAAACATGCTCTATCACATGATCACATCCTTGAATTGATCTTCCTGAGCTGTTTTAGAAATCTATTTTTACAAGCTTTGTAGGTTGTAAGATTTTAATTGCCTACACCACAAATGTAACATTAATGAGTAGAAAGGATTTATGTAACTAGCAATAGGACTCCCTCAAAAAAGTGGCTTTTTAACACCTTAAATCATAACATCATGTACCGAATAATCAATAAACGCATAAGGCCATTAACCTTTGTTTCACATAATGGCAACGCTAAAAACATCCACAAGTTCACACAGAGCCTAAAACTGACACACACACACTACTAACACAAAACCAAGATTGCCCTGTAGCTCACTTAGCCAAGTAAATAAAAAAGATTCACTTTTAAAGGAGTGGTCAGGTTAGTAAAATGTTGATTTATTGCAGCTAGGTGCTCTGAATCTGTGAGGCTACTTAGCATGTCTACCAACAGCATGATCCACCCAGCCTCTGTGTTTCTCTCAAAAAAAAAAACCTGTCACTTATGGAAAGATTAAAAGTGTTTTGCTCTGTGACCCCATTAACACCAGCTCATTTTATGTGACAAGTTTTTGGATTGTAACCTGGTAAGATCTTAACCACATTTACACACACAAATGTGTCTCTAGTCGGTCAGATTGAAATCCAATTTCTACGTCCCGAGTAATATGCCAATGAGTCCCTATGCAACAACCAATGCTGCTTCTAAATTTTCTGTTCTGTTCTTAAGAAAATTGCTGTTTTGCTCAGCACTGCTCATTTTCTTACTCCGACAGGCAATGTTTATGACAATTAGCCTCTTGTTCTTGTCATGGCCATCATGAACCTTGCATTTACATATTGTAGTGTAGCGAGACGTTGAAAAAAAAAACAGACAGTAAAATAAAAGCTGGAGAAGCTCATGGCATGCAGTGAACTAGGGGGCAGCAATGTTTTGTGGCAGGCAGCCCATGGGAGGTGAGGTGATTGGTAGTTAAATTCAAATTTGGAGAGAAGGGTGCATTTACACTGGAATAACATCTGGTTAAATGCCTCTTCTGAAGTGAGCAAACGAATTTATATTTTAGCTGATACTCAACTAAAGTGGACAGGTGTAAATAGGTTCTGTTGAACGCAATGTCCGTTTTCTAATTATTTTATTCCACATGTTTTTTCTTGGCGCCACTTCTTTTTGGAATCCTATTGAATTTTGGCAAATTTCTAAGGTTGTGTGCATGTATTCAGACTTCGGATCAGTTGATCAGTGGCCGAGTATTGATCTTTTAAAACAACAATTTTTGTGTTTGAGTTGCCTGGGTACTATTTAGGGACAGAGTGGACGGTGGAGTCGCCTTTAAAATGTGTTTTGAAGACAGAGTATGTGACTTCACAGCTAAGACGCCTGAAAAGGGACAAAATGCAAAGAAACACAAACATGGACCAAATCACACAGCAGACTCATAAGCAAACATCCAGATACTAAAGCTTAGACATGTGACAATGTTTGTTGTGGTTTAATCACAAATTAGCCTGGGAATGTGGCTACGTGTTCAGCCGTCCTTAACCATAAATGGCTTGGCAAGTGAGTGAATTCATGCTCCTCTGTGGTTTAGTAGTAAAACATTGACAACTGAAGGATGAGAATCAGAAGAGCAGAGGTTTGAAGTGATTTTTTTAACTTTAACTATTTTTGTTTGGTGTTTCCAAACATGCAATCATGCTTTGCATTTTCTCACAGAAATAAATCTACGCTATCTAAACAAGCTAACAGTAATAACAGGATGCTGTAATTAATAACCTGTAATCTAGCTATATGGTGGTACCCTTATTGGTCTGGGGCCCCTGCCCCCTGCCATGTTCCATCTATCAGTCCTGTTGGCATCCCCTAGCATAGAGGTGCATAAGTCAATAGGGAGTGTGTGAAGCCCTCTGCACCTGACTGGTTTCTGATGAGTTAATTAGATCAGTGTGCTCACTGAGCTGCACTGGATTGACTTTAATCATGCAGGAGTTGTCAGTGGTTAAACTGAAATGAGTGGAGCTGGGTGCGCACCGCTGGGACAGGTTTGTGCCTTCGGGACAGCGTGGAGGTGACACACAGTCGCACACACACGATAAACCCTCCTAAGTGGCCAGGGGTGGATCTGAACCGAGGTCATAAACTGTTTGGGGATGTTTTCTTTTTTTGAGCTTGCAAACTGCATCAAAAGAACTATGATTGACATCTGACCTCTGCAGGAATTTTAGAAGATTCCAGTGCAGAATATGCCTGCATGGTATATTTTGACAAAACAGGAACTGACACACAGATCTTGTTTGAGTGAAGGGACAGATGTGACATTGGTGGTTTGTAATGTTTTGTTTATTTATTTTTCGTATGAAAGCATTAACATTTCCAGGAAGATTCATTTCTTCCGTCTCCATCTTTATCATAATCTCTGAAATAACCTCCTGTCAGTCATTTCATCCCACAAAAGTGCTCTCCCCTTCTTGCCATTTGCTGAAAGTTAGTCACACTTGGAGCAAGAGAGATTATTTGTAAGAGCTGTGTCAATTGATTAAAAAGCTCCTTCCTCTGCCTGACCTTCTGCCTTGAAAACACCTCTGACAAACAGCTTGAATAGTATGACAGTGTCCTTAAAGCCTTTTTAAAGACGTTTTCAAAAAGCGCATGCTTTTCAGTGGCTGAGATGTAAGCAAATTCATTCCGAGTGGTTCGATGTGCAATTGTGCTTTGTAGAGGAATTTCTCTCTTGTAGAGGAGCTCCTTCTCTCTCATGAATGGATTTTAAAAAAAGGAAAGTTATAGGGCAAACACATCTCAAAGCTATTGGAAAATAATGTCCCAGAGATCAAGAAGTATATTCATAAATATTTAATGGAACTATTTTCAAAGACACGTTTCCTTCACATGTCAACACCACTGTGGACAATTCCGACTCGCCAAATTTCTTGAGAACGGGACACATCAGACTCCTGCGAATGACTTATAATCTCAACCGTTTAATTATGCAGAAGTTTAGAGACACTGGTAGAATTCTCGTTTCACTTCACTCCCGACAACCAGGAGAGGTTTAAAATAAATGTTTTCTCATGTTAGGTGGGAAAGAAGCATTAGCCTACAGGATATCAGAAAAAAAAATTCTGTTGCTGTTTGAGAGATGTTAAATACATTATGCAGGATAAATATGGATTCATGATTGGGATTGCGTGAAATAACGAATCCCATGTAACGAGTAAAATTCTGTTTCACACACAGGTTAATTCAGCGAACATGTGTTTTGACTAATTCAGTAAAGCTCAGCTTGTATGTATGGATGTGAAGTTTCAGGCCTCATTACTCAGCTGTGGTGCTGGTTTCGGCTCTGAGCTGTAACCAAGAAACTTTCTGCTGTCTTTGAAAGCCAGACTGCCACAGCTCCTTCCATTCTGCTGTTCCAGTGACTGATGACAGTCATCTCTGTTCTGTGAAATCTGGTTTGTGGAGAAGTGCCAAAGGAGCTATAATGAGCTCAGGGCACAGATGAAGACTGGTAGGTTGATTGAGTCCAATTTGTGCCTGTTTGCATCGCCTGAGAATTCAATCGCACACCCACGCGGGGCTGAGTCACATTGGCAATCCCCCCCACAGTCTCACTATGATTGTTAAGTAATTACCATGGACACTTTGCCTGCAAATCCCAGAGCCAAAGGAGGTTTTTATAGGATGCCTTAAAAAGATCATTCTATTAGTGGGTTAATGGATGTTAAATATAAGGCAGGATTTGGTCAGGGTTTTAAGGATCTGTTTCATATACTGAATTTCAAAGAACATAAACATATAAAAATGGGCCATGTGTCATCCTACATTCCAGAACTAGGGAAAGTGTGTTAATGTGTTGATGGGATCTCAGCTCATCATCATCAAGTTTGCTCCCACAGCTCCCGAACTCCTGTTTTTGCAGATTCTCCTGAGTTAGATAAACGTGCACTTCTGCAAAGTTCCGTTCAAACTTTGCCAGGCTGTTCATAATAAGCCTAACTGCTGAGACGGAGGGAAATGCTGCACGGGAGACTTACCTGAGGGTGCAGGACGCGGTGCATGGTGCAGAGAGCTGCTCGGCCAGGCGGCGCGGATGCTCCTCTCAGGTTCTTCAGAGATTCTGCTGGCTACTGGGGTCTACTCCCACATTTCTGTCCTCTGTCTGCGCGGGGGATGCGAGCGCGAGGTCAAGAAGAGTAGTTTAATCCAGAGCAGTTGGAAAAGCCTTGGAGCTCAGGCGTCGGACAGCTGAAGGCTACATCTTCATGTCCCGCGCGGGCTGCTCTTGCGCCGTGGGGCAGTAAGGGTCTGTATCCCTGCTCTCGAGACTTCCCGGGTTAAATCCGTGGCGGGTGAAGGTCGGGCTCAGAGTCTTCTCTCACGTCTCGATGGCGTCGGATCCTAGGAGACGCTCGTGCGACTGGATTTACGTCAAGTCTGCGCGCGCGTCCCCTCTTCCCAACGATGGAACCCGAGCAGCTCGTGCGCCCTGCGGTGGGAGCTGAACTTTTCAGCTCTCTCTCTCTCTCTGTCTCGCAGTCTCTCTCTCTCTCTCTCTGTCTCTCTCTCCCTTTCTCACTCTGCTTCCAGCTTATTGGTGGTAGCGCGCTCCCTTCAATACGCGCGCTACACGCGCTGCACGCCTTTCATGAATATACGGCTGGGACCAAGTGACGCACCCGCGCGAACCGGATACGACAGAAAAACACGAGTGAGAGAAATAAATAAACAAACAAACAAATAAATAAATAATGGAGCACCTTAGCGTGGCGTTGGAACGCGAGGGAAGTGTGAGCAGAGGTGCGAGAGCTGGTTTGGGCACCCTGGACCGACCGGTTAAGCATGCAGCATGAGGAAGCACCGCGCTACTGCTGCACCTTGCTGCACGCGGAGCTTTCTGATCACTGACCAGTCCTGCAGTGCGACCATGCAGCGCGTGCGTGCGCTCCACTCTCGCGCTGGGTGTTTTTTCAACGGTCTGGCGCCATCTGACCAACAAGCACGCGCGCCTGAAACATTCATTTTTAGGTCTAATGCATTGCACATTACCCATTATATCTAAATTGCATACATTTGTCTTGATCTTATGACATTTTTTAATAAAATAAAAATATGGCCTTTATGATTTGTCCCATACACTATCCCACTGTTTAAAAGAGAAAACGAAAAATGCAAATTAAGTACAAAAAGCCTTAAAGTAGAAAAAAAATTTATTTTACACAGTCTTAAGTGATGTTGTTGCCAAAACACATCTTTACTCTTAAAGGGAATTCCTCCATAACTGTATAATTAAACATAATAATACATGCAATTGTCGACCAGAGGAGAAATATTTTCTATGTTTATTTGATATTTGTTTTGGTTCATCTTTGGGATAGATTATTGTAAAGCTGCTTTGAGACAATCCCAGATGTAAAAAGTGCTGTACAAATCTGAACTGAATGGAGCTGAACTGATTGTCACCTTGCCTGTGGAAAGCAAGCTTTATTCAGAATTGCAGTTTCTCATTAAAGGCTGTAACAAGCTTTAGGACTACAGCAAGTGTTATACTTGCAAAGTACAGAGACATAAGCATATTTCTATTCATTTATTGATTTGAGTGAGGTTCTATTCTAATTAGGGTATGGGAGTTTTTACATCCATCCAGCATTTGGAAATTAAAGACATTTTACATTTACATCTCTTGTTCCACATGGTCCAGCTTTCAGTTTTGCATAAGGAACCTACAGTGAGCAGCAAACGTGAATAATATCATCCGAGTTAAGTTGTGATGAAGGTCTGATGAACAGGTCTGATGCATTGTACATTACACATTTTAGCCTCATAGCTAACGTTGAATTTTGGTAGGTAATAATGAATATTCCAATTTACAAAGTAGTTTAAGTATTTTTTCAAATTATTTGTTGAGGTTTTTGCTTTTGAATATGTAACAATGTGGTTATGGATTTAACCTCATAAAGGGGGGTTCCAGCAATTAAAGCAATGGAGAGGAAATGTATCAACAAAGCAATTCAGAGTAATTCGATGTGTCATACTTGCTGAGTCAGAATTGTTCACAGCAATGTTGATAAGAACCAGACATCCAAACTATTTGATCTACAGTAATGTTCTGTGTTCAATCCCGTAGGATAAACTTTAAAATGTGTTTTACAGTTTTTTACATCATTCTGAGGTAAATTCTGGAAAAAATAACACACGAGCATTATTCTGTGTCAAGCACCTCTTTGCAACTGCATAGACTACAGTGCATGAATATAACTGCACATCAAGGATTCATTCAGGGGCCCAGATGTTTTTCATATCTCACATGGTCACATGCAGAGGAGGAAGGATCACTCTTCAGCACCTCCTCATTGACCCTGAATGGGTTAAAAGGTTTTGTTGTGAGTTTATTAGAGGTCAGTATTGACTGAAAAGCCAGCTGCTCCTAGGTTAGGGTGACAACATCCTAAATTCTAGTGATGTATGTCCCGTCATGCCTGGACATCCAGATTTAAACTTGTTCCTGGAGTATGGATGTGTACAGGAAGTGCTGAATGAGAAGGGTGTTGAAAAGAGCCATTGGCCATCTTCAATCACTCATCATGTCCCTCTACTGTTGCTGAGTCTACCATCTTCTAACTTGAAATCAGGGACCTTCAGGTCAAGGACAAAGAGTGGTAACAGAAGATTGTCACACAGGATGGACTTTATACATTGTTCTGATGTTAATATTCAGCCATAAATCAAATGTACACCGTTTAAATGTAGTTCTGAAGATGAATATGATATCTGACATTTGCTTAATGAGTACTGGACCTACATAGCTAAAGATACAAGTAATGGGATCTCATGTCAACCTCATGAGGTCTAAATAACCACACCTGCTGTTCAACTGGTTCACCAGTGATCTCAAATATATATGCTTATGTGGTTACAGTCCATTTTTGTCAAAAGCTGTACAACCTGCACATACACACTAAACTGTTTCATCATAAACAAACAAACAAAATAAGAAAGATTGGCACTGTAAATACACTTTATTTATTATATATTGCACATTCTCTGTCCTGTAGCTACCACTGATGTTATTTTTGCACAGTTATTTAAACTTTAGAAATCAATTTATTGCAATTTTGATTTTTTTTTTTTTATATATAAGACAGTGTTTCCTAAGCCTGGTTCTGGAGATCGCCTACTCTGCACTTGTGCTTCCAGATCACCTGGTCCAACTAATCAACTGATTAATAGGCTTTTGCTGGGTTGAAGTGGGTGTCTAAGAGCAGGGAAAACACTAAACTGTTGAGGGTCTTCTGAGACCACTGATTTAGACAACCGCTGAGATTTCTAAATCTATTGATTTGTGTGTGTTTGTGTAATTACAGTCTTCTAATCTATTACTGTGGCATTTGGATGGAAGGGTAATTTCTGGAAGAAACTGTTCACCATATAATAAAACATGGTATAAAATATAATTCATGTTCTAAACGTTTTTTTTACATTTTCTAGGCAGTTTTGGTTGCAATTTAACATGACAATGAAACCACTGATTTGGCTGGTTAGGAACGCAAATTATATATAGTATATATAGTCTTATATAGTACAAGAGGCCTTGGTAAGCCCAGTCAGCACTAGGTACCTCTTGCTTGATTATGTTTGAAGAGAGACCTTTCATTTAATTTTAATATAGTTCACATTAAACTTTATTAATAATTGACTTTTTATGGGCTTATTTGGGCTTTCCCATATGTATGTCGTAATTTATGCATGCAGTTTTCACCTGGCTAACTGGTGGAAATAAGCTTTAAATACTTATCTACATGAACCTTGTGGAAAAATTAGAAATTGGATTTTGATTTGATCGTTTTGAGTTTTACTTAATGACTGACATCAGGAGCTAAATGTGAATGCGTCACCAAAGATTCCTCAATGACATTTCTTGTGCAGCTGAACTAGAAAAAAAGCAAGGTGAAGGACAGAAATAAACCCAAGCCTACTTTTGCACGTGGACTATATGCTTATGCTTTCTTTAGACATGGTGTCACTATGATTAATGTCCTGTAAGAGTGGTTGTTCTCTAATATTCTCTTCAGTAAGTCAAAAGGGTGTCCATACTAACAGAAGGCTGGCTAGCAGACCCATTATTGAACATATGTGTTGAAAAAGAGGGTAAGGACAGAAGAAAAACAGGCCTTTTGACTCATACTCATGGTCCTGTCATGACGTCAGACTCTGTATTTCTGTACTAACAAACCTCAGCAAACCTGCTGTCACTGAAGCGCTCATTATGGAAGAACTTGCCATGACACAGCTCTCACCTGCTTCACCTCTCGGCATGCTGTTAGGCATTTCGTAGCTGTATGACTTCCATATTCTAGGCCAAGTGACTTGATGCCTGACTCACCCCCACCCTCTGCTCCCAATTTTCAACCACCAGTAAGCCCAACATGAAGGCAACACATAATTGTCTGAGGAAGGGCAGTAAATTGTGCTCTGCACATCACCAAGGTAGTAACGTGGATTCGTTGGCATGGGCTGTCTCCTCCCATCGGGGGAATTTAATGATGGTTAAATCAAGTTTTAGAACTTTGGAGATCTGCCAAATTTGAATTTTGATTTGAGAAGTTAGCCATGGAGTTTTATACTCACATTAACAAAAGCATGCATTTGTGAATAGCACATATAATAAATATATGCTGTTGGATCAAAAGCTCTTGTATCCAGGATAGTTCGTTTATAGGGCAGTAAAACATGAATGTAAATGGAAGTCAGTGTAGGTTGGGTCCTTCACCATTCATCACTGTTTTTAACAACGTGTGAAGACCATCTAGCGTACAAAGTATGTAAGAAATGTTAGTTCTGACACTGAAGAAAAGCTAGACACGGAGGAACCAAATTTAATTCCTTTCAGTAGATGGCTCTGTAAAGAACCAGTTTTGTATGTGAGTTGTGCCAGTGTGTACACATTTTATTTATTAAAGTGTTTATGAAGCTTTTTTATGCTGAAAACTCTCATTATTATTGTCCTATATGTTAGTGTATATTGCGTAATTGTCTATATATATA
>JBBPDE010212444.1:0-14425 GCA_037974605.1 Nannopetersius ansorgii
TGTGTGTGTGTGTGTGTGTGTGTGTGTGTGTGTGTCTGTGTGTGTGTGTGTGTGTGTGTGTGTGTGTGTGTGTGCGTAAGCAAAGGTCCAAGATATGACTGCAGGATGTTGCCTGTTCCTTTAAGCGTGGGAGTTATAAGACTTTGTGATTCCTGTGGGTAAGTGACCATATTTGGACACAGGAAGTACAGGAATTCCTTCAGTGAAGAGATAGAGGAATGATGTCACAATAAGGGTGAGAGGACATAAAGTTTTGTGATTACTGGGCTCCTTCAATACAACACGCAATGTTAACTAGCTCATTGCCAGGACGCCCACGTACAGCACGTCAGTATAGCTGTGAATAGTTAAATTATGAGGGAAAGTGTGAACAAATGTCACTTCCTGCAAAGTGATGTAAAAGTGTTCATGTGGAAGTACCATAACAGCAATTTAAAGCAAAGCAAATATGTCACTTAAACAAAGTACCTGATCGTTGTTACTGACCAACTTTATCAACAGAGTACTTAGAAATGTATTATTTTTAAGTAAATAATTATTAATAACTTAAATTATATAACCTGTGGGGCCAATACTGTTGACAAAGGACTTTTGACCCTTGTTGCATGTCATATGGTGGGCGATACCATGCACATGTCATATATTACATCTATCATATTTGCAGAAGTTTCTAGATAATCTCCAAACAGTGCTGTTGATGTGGTGACCACCTGTCAGGCACAGCCAGATCATTTTATGGCATGTTCACAAGAGAATTATTAGCACTGAAAATCCATCCAATTCAAATCCAATAGGTATTATTGTCATTTTGATGTATGATTTAAATGAAATGATAATAACACTGATATTTTAGAAATTAAATATTTTTTATTTTGTATTAAAATAGTGGTTTCTATACTTACAAAAACACAGAGAACAAATATTTTAGTCCTCTCAATAGTCCTGTTTTTTGGACAGCTACAATATTCTAAACTAGAGATTCACCAATCTGAGAATCTATAGTGGTATCAGTCTGATTCTGTCCTAAATTACTGGACCGGAAATTGAGAAGGAGTAAAAAATACAGAAAATAATTACAGCACGCATAGCGTGAAGTTTCTGTTGTGTGTGAGACTTCCCAACATGTCAGCATTTTGGAGTTACTTTAGATTCAAAGAAGAAAAAGCCAAGACTGTAAAAGCCAAGGCTTGGAAAAGTGCAACATTTAGATTAACAGCGCACATTTGAATGTGTGAAAATTGAAAATTGCACTAAATTATGAAAAACTGACACCTCTGAATGTGTTAAGCTGTTTTTACAAACGGCACACCATAAGGGACATCTTACTACCCCATGTTCTTGGTGCAATGTTTCTCCCTTGTTATATCACAGTTATGATTTTTGTTTTTGTGTGAAGGTATACAAAATGTATCTGGACATTTTTTGAAAGCATTATTTTTTCTTCAAATTTGTATTGTATTGTTTCAAATTTACAATATCGGTAACAGACATAAAAATGTGGTATCATGCCATATCTATTCAAAACCTTCATTATCATATGTGTACTGTCATTTGAGGTTGTTGTAGTCACTGTTGCATGGTTAATGCCATGTCCTAGTCCTTAGCTTTTGACAAGTCAGATTCTGTTTGGTGTCCAGTCATATTAAAATAGACATATTTCATGCAAATTCATTGTGAAGTCCTCAGTTGTTACGTAGTGATTAGAGAGTCACAACTGCAACTGGAAGGTTGTTTGAATCCCAGGATTGCCAGTTACACCACTGTGCTACTCTTGAGCAAGGTACCATCCTCACACACTGCTCCCTGGACACACTGTGCACCTGGCTGTCTGCTGCTTCACTTGGTGAATGGGTTAAATGCAGAGAACTGTGTTGTGCGTTGTGGGGTTGTGAGGTTGTGGGGTTGTGTGTTCACCCATGGCAAAAAAAATCAATTTTAATTTCATTTAATATGTATAATGCCCTCCTGCTGTTGGTGTATGATGGTGTATGTCTGACCTCACTGCTTGTGTTCACTCCCTGTGTCTTCTTTAGCACCTTTAGGTCCCAGAGTGTCAGATTACTTTATGTTCAGTTTGAAAGAAGGCCTAGGGATCCACTCTCCATTGTTATCCAATAAACGAACAACAATCAGGCCAGGAGATTCCCACACTCAAGGCTGTCAAGAAACTTTTTGTTGCCTCTCTGACCTGTATCCCTACTGCCTGATACATAAAATCCCACTCTTTCCTGGTCCAAACTGGCCCTGATTGCAACAGCAGACAAGAACAATAAGACCATGGTGATCATTATCATCCATTGCACTTTGTTTGCATTTGTAAGCTATAAAGTGCTTTGTGTGCTCAAGAGGAAGCTGTGTCTGATTACATTATGAGGAATGTCATCATATTCTCTCATGTTGCAATGAGAGAGTATGATGTTTTGCAGCGTACCATCATTCCTCAAAATGACAGAATTCCTCATGATGCATAGTAGTCATGTGAGCTAAATGAGCTTGAGGATCATAGACTGATTTCAACAGTACTTGCAGGGGTGGTATGGGAGAGTATCTCAGTAAAATGGCCAAAGACAAACAGACCACCTTGTGTGTATCATGATGTCATCTGTCGAAACCAAACTAAGTCCTCATTTAGCACTAAAGTAATAATGGACAATTTGGTTTCTATTTAAGCATTCCATGTTTCATCACTAGAGTATTTAAAACAAAGCTTTTAGCACAGAGGGCCTTGTATCCCACCGAGGTTTATACTGTACTCTCAGCTGCCTGCTTCTAATATATATTTAATAGTTATGAGCACAGGTGACCTGAGCTCACCTGGGCTGTGAGCTGTATTTCATTATTTCAGAGAGCAAGGCTGCTGCTGGCCATTTGGGTGCTGATTGATTGTTTTTGTGCAGCACTTGATGTTCTATGCACAGAACCTTTCAAAGAATCATACTTTTATCAAAACCCATTGTTTTTGGTCTGTCATTCTGTTTTACACTGTGGGCTTATGTCCACTGATTTCCAGGAATAAAATGTTTCAGGAATAAAATGTTTCGAAATGTTGAGACCCAACATCTAGTTCCATTAAATAGACTTCAAGCAAGGGCTGTCACATCATGAAATGAACAATTTCAGTTCTGAACAATGTTTCAGCTACATTTCAGTGTTTAACGTTTATATTTAAGTGTTAAACAACTACACTATTAGTCTCAAAGACAAAATAAGAAAATCACTGCAAGTTATTGAAAAAAAGCACTACAAGTTGCTGGCAGTATTTTTAAATGTGTCCCTACTGGTGCTTTCTTGCATGTTCCAGCTTGTCAAACCTCTGAAAAAACCTAAACATTATGATATATCATCTTGTGTGTCAAGAAAAAGAATTGAAGTATATTCTGGACTGCAGCTGCATCACAGGGCAGAAGCCAATCAGCAACATGGAGAAATAAATAACATTCTCGGATTGGCTACTTTCAAACTTCTATATAGCAAAATCTGCTATTGCTACACATTAAAGGACACTTTTTCAGAACTATACCGAACTATTTTTGTTAATTACACAGCTAAAGGAAAAAAAAATACACAACTAAAGTAGCCTTTACAGAGAAATCCAGATATACACCAATATCCCACTGGAGCTACCAACCTGGAAGAAGCGTCCAAGACCTTAAAACCAAAAGTCAACCCATACAATCTGCCCACAAGAGCCAGTGGAGACAAAGCACAATGCAGACAGTTGATTACAGCACCGCTGGGTTGACACATTTCATAGTGTCTTTGTCCAGAGCGATAGACATGTTTTGTTGTAAAGCTAAATCCATTTCTTTGTACAGTGAGCTCTGTGTGCGCTTCTTTCTGCATCATGAAAACACCCACAGAGCTTTTCTGCCTCACCATTATTTGCTTGTAGCATGACTTGTCAAAAAGATGATTCATTGCTAAATAGTGCAAATCAGTTCAAATGCTCAAGTCACATGAATTTTATGCACTGTCACTTAAGCCTGGAGACAAAATTCTGGCATCTCATTTATGCACGGAAGCTGGATTGCAGAATAGCTGTAAGTTACGTAAACAAAACAGTATTTCTCTTACAGCTTCTTACATCTGTGAAGATAAAAACCTCATACCAGAGCGTCCCACAGCATTCCTATGGCTTTTCTAATATAAATCTTGCTTCAGCTTTGTAATTACAGCTTAAGCAGTAGTAGGTAAACTATTTAGCCTAGCTACATATTTCAACCGTGGGAACATGTACTAGCTTTACAGTATGTGCTGCATTTGGTGCATTTGACAAAATCACATAGGGTTCTTTGTGTATACATCTCTTTGATCCCTAAAGAACCATGTTTGTCTTCAAGAACTTTCTAATAATGAAAGGGCTCTACATTAGTTTAATGCCTCCTGTATCCTCAGGTGAAGTTTTGAATTAAAAGACAGCGGTTCTCAGACCAGTCCTCAGGGCATTCAAATTTTGTTTCACCATGAGTTGCAGACTGATTTGAGGAATGTTTGAGTCCTGTTTTTCTAACACACGATGGTACCTTTATCTTTAAGAGTGTATGGCACAGAATAACAGTAAATATTAAATATCTGATGCATAATAAACAACATTGTATTCTGAGGTTAATGTCAGACCTCTTCCGCTGCACATCCTTTGTCTTTTTGATATTGTGGTAATCTTTTTTTAAGCATGTGTACACTGTGTCTCTTTGCTGAGTCGTAAAGAACTCTTTAACTGCCGCTAACATGACTCCACCCCGCCTCAAGGCTTTCTGGGAGCAAACTTGCGTCAGGACACTGAGTGTGTAAAGAGTGGGTGGTAGTTGTAGTTCATGCCTGTGGTTAAGAGCTTTGCGTGTGATTTAAATGTTAGGATGTCCTTTTTATTGTTGCCTAGGGTAACCAGAGTAACACATGCTAAACGTCAGCATGAATGCATGAGCTGCTGAGGGAATGGAAAAAATATTTAGGAGCAAGAAGGGGGAGGGAATATTTGACATATGTATTTCTGGAGCTTTTAGGTAGACCCAAAGTCTTGTGTAAGACTGATCTTGGCTGTGGTGAAATAGCTATTATGTTTCAATAACGCTCCCTCATCTCCCTTTGCAATTGTGTTTCCTGGGCCTGTTTAAACAAAGACAAAAGACACTGTACATTGGGCTTAGAAAAAAATCAGCCTGACATTTAGACACACATACACACAAAACCTACTCCGCCACACCAAATTTTCCAGATGAATTTATTTAGTACAACTAATAATATCAAAGTGAAAGATATGATAAGAACAATACAGAAAATAAATAAATACATTTCAGGTTGTAAAGCAATTCAAAATGTGAATACACATTATGAAGGGGGTGATTCTTTTCTATACCCACTATAAGTCCAAACTTCTCTAGAAACCACATTTTTAGACCATTTCTACTAAGCCATCCATTGTAAAACATTGGGCAGCCAACATTAACCCTGAAGTTCTAAGAAGTGATTCAATCTGGTCTGTGAGGAACAAAACAGGGCATCCGGCCAAAAGAGAGCTAATTTAGACACATCAGTCTTTAAAGTAACAAATACAGTCTCTTTAAATGTTGCTGGAAAGGATCATGTTAAAATCACAGTTGTACCTTAAGTGTATCAGAAGGAATGATATACAGTAAAAAAAAAAATTAGACTATTGGCCCTTTAGGGGGCTTAGCCTAGTCTGTTTGCTTCCCTTATTCCAGGCAGTAAAAATGATCAAACCAAGCACAATTGAAAAAATTAACTTTGTTTCGTCCCAAAGTACTCATTTGAGACAATCTTATTGCTGGGCCTGAATCATTGACTTCCAAGTTATTTTCAGAAGCTTTTTTGAAGACTCACTCTACATTTGCCTCTGTTTCTTGTTTTGCTTCTCCTCTCCATCCTGCTCACTGCTGATTTTCTGGCTGTGCTCTCTCTCTTTTGTCAAGAGGAAAAATGTAATAATTTATTCATGACAAGTTTAATTATTTTTGTTGGTAGGCTACATGTAAGGTTGATGCATTGAAATAACATGAATAAAATAAGTTCATTATTATTACAGGAATAAAACATTTACTTTTACAAAACAACAACAAAAACACTTCAATGCATACATTTTTTTGTGGGGAAAATGCTTTGTCTCTTTTTTTTTCTCTTGACTTCTCTTCTTTTGTCTTATCTTCTCTTCTCTCTCTTCTCTTCGCTTTAGCCTGATAACAAGCTACTCTTCTGGCTAGCCAGATGACGGCTGACATATGAGAACTCAGTGCTATTTACAGCTTTACCTGTCAGAGTTACACCTCTCAGGTGTGTTTGACCATGTGTGCTTGTGTATCTCGATACTGTAACACCACACTACCTGAGCAACTGCCCAATAAACTCTACAGCACACAAAGCGTGGAGTAAACTGAGGCGTCAAGGAGCGTGTGACAGCCAAACAGCGATTACTTTAGCCGCTGATCCCTCTAGAGCCGTGAGCGCAGTGACGCTGCCAATCAATGACTCTCCGTGTGGAATTTCAATGTGCTGCTATTGTCTCACAACACGAGCTCCGGGATGCTGTTTCCTCACTTTGTACCCAAAGCTATTGTGGCAACACCACGAAGGAGCAGAGGTGATAAATTATTTCAGATGCAGCACCACATGGGTCAGCTTTCGCAAGTCCGCAGCATTAAACAAGGCCTATCACAAAGGCTTTATCAGTGTAAAATCGACAGTTAAATAAAGGTTTTTGATTTCAGGTGTTGGTCACTTGTACAGAGATTGGAGGAAAGTTGCATTTGACTAAATACAACACAAGTTCAAAAAGTGTTTGGACACAGCTTTGAATTGGTGAATTTAGCTACTTTTTGGGAATCCCTTGACACAGTCATTCCCTTACGCACATTTGCCTTGTTTAAAGACAAAAGTACGGGACATACTGAAGCAATACACACATAAACCTAAGGTTTTCATGTCTAGCGACAAGCATTGAGTAGAGAAGTACAAAATCCTCACAGCCCTATGTTGCAATCTATGGATTGTTGTAGCTCCAGTACTTCAAATGCCTTTGAGAGAAGTTGGAGTGGCATTCGTGATACAGACCTAACAATCCAACATGCTGATTTTACTTATGCGCTTGTGGTTGAATGCATTCAACTGCTCACAGCAATGTTCCAACAATTAGAGTAACGCCTTCCCAGAAGGGTACAGCCAGCACCAGGGATGGAAGGGGAAGGAGGGGTAACCTATTAATACCCTTGATTCCAGAGGAAATACACAAGTCATCAAGAGGTCACCCACTAGGTCTTCTAGAAGCTTTTAAGGTTGCAAATGACCAGTATATGACTTTGCTGATTAATGCACCAAAAGACTGTAAAATGCCTCACCTTTAGTACCATAAAATTTCACAAGTCAACTCATAGTTCAGGTGATTCAAGGAACATGACTATTGACATTTACGGCATTTAGCAGACGCTTTTATCCAAAGCGACTTTCATTCCCTAATTACAGGGCTCAATCTTTCCCTGGAGCAACTTGGGGTTAAGGGTCTTGCCCAGTGGTGGTATGCTGAAGGTAGGATTCGAAAACACGACCTATTGATCTGGAGGCAAGTATCCTACCCACTAAGCTACCTCCACCCCTAATGACTAATTTGAGATCAGCTTAATTGGTTAGGCTGTGTAATCTGTAGTAATACAGACAAACTTTGTTCACCTTAAAACCAGAAGAGAAATCACACCTGCCCATGAGTCCTTTTTTCCATACAATATATATATATATATATATATATATAGTAGTCATTAACTGCAAGCACATTTGGAAGATTACTCATATATATCTCATCTCATATGTCTAAAACGTATGAACATTACTTTGTCTGAAAAATACAACTTGTTAAGAAACAACGTAATGCCAGGATCAGTAATCCAGATGAATGAATTATAATTTAGTCAAGCATTATCAAAGTTTATAAGACTTTCATAACCTGTACTTTGAATTCATCAGGCACATCAATCCTTCAAAGGCACATCGAGGTGGCGAGTGGGCTTTGTCTACAGCACTGGACATACTTTATTAAAAATATCTATAATAGTATATAAAAGCCTGTCTTTGTTTGGCATGAAGCCTGACACAAGGCTCTCATTGAAAATTCTTTACTGCTTTAAATCATTTCAGCTACTCGGTGCTAAAACACTATCATTATGTCCAGTACCATGTGATGTAAATCACTTAATTACTGCAATATCATATGTGCAATATTACTATTGGTCAATATTATATTTTCACTACTTAATATTACTTATGATTTTCTAATAACTTCAATAACTTAGTCCAAACTACCATTTGTGTCAATAGTTTTTCACTCAGCTGTGTTATTTATACAGTAACCCCCCAGTTTTATGTGGATCAGGAGTCACGGAATCAGTGTCACATAGATAGTTGATAATTGGATGTGGAAATGCCCACAACGCAGAAACTGCAAATATTCCCCACTTTTTTATTATATTTTTTTGTGGTAATATGTTTGTTATCATTTTAGTTGTAAATTATTTAGAAAAATATAATTTACTAAGGGTAACATATTAAGGTGAATTTAAAATGAAATAAAAGTATTTCGGATTCAGTATTTTTTTCTTAGAACCGAACTAATAATTGTTGGCGTAAACCCCTGCAAACTTGTGGAAACCGCAGATATACTTCAATTATTTATATATAATTATATAAATAAATATTAAAATAAATTCAGTTACGGTTCCATATAAAATATTTTGTCCTTCTAAAGCACTGTGTTTTTATTATTGTAATTTAAATTAAAAGAGGCAGTTGCGCTCAAGAAAAGGCCTGTGCATGAAGTACAGTAGAGTCTATACAGGGGTTATATCTGTACAGTAATCCCCCGCTTTTCGCATTTCAAGAGCACCCATGTATATTGAAAACTTGCGTTGTTGTGTTTTGGTTAAAAAAAATGCTTATAAATGCCTATTTTTATAGTGTAAACCCTAAATATGCCCCCAAATATGCTCCCAGAACACTTTAATTTCATTAAATATTGGTTTATTTGTGTGTGCACATATGAGTGGGTAAGTGAGTGGGTGTGTGAGACGGAGAGAGAGAAACACTGTTAGCGTTAGCAGTATGCAAAGACTCATACACAAAAGAAACATTGAAATAACTCTCTCTATGTTTAGACATGGCACAGATTACTAATACTAAAACTGAGATATTTTTTTGGGGGGGAGGGGTTTAAAACACTAAAATTGTAGGACAAGACAAAGGGCAGGCATGCTGCAGCAGCATCTTCTTTTCATGATGTTTAACAACTTTTCAGTGTATTACTGCCACCACTGGGTAATACAGTTTGGTTCTCATTAAAAGGCAAGGATATTTGCAGTTTCCGCATAAATGTGGGGATGAGTTTGGTTCTTTGAAAACATAAAACTGGGGGATTACTGTATTTACATTCTAGCAATGCAGGAGTTCAGTGTAAACTGTACAGTACAGGTATGGGTTTATCTTTATATTTTCATTAATGGTATTATGTACCAGAGCTTAAATGTAATTAAAGTGTTTGAGAGCTTATTTGGGGCATATGTAGGGTTTACAGAAATAGAAATGAGCGAGGGTTAGTGTATGTAATATTTATACCAAGTATTGCATTTTTTTTGGTTCTACAGATTTTTATTAGATTTTCTTTAGAATTTATTTAATATTGTTCTTGTCTATGTGTCTCTATGCCTTGTGGCAGTCATCACATAAGCAATTTTCTTCCAGGATCAGTAAAGTAAAGTCTGAAAAGGGCAAATCACTGAAACCTTTTAGAATAGGCAGATGGAACAGACAAGATGGAAACCATTCAAAACAAAATACTGCAAAACTAATAAGTATCTCTTGACCTCATCTCAGTTGCATCATCTCCCTGAAAATGCAAATGATCTGCTGGTAGCTATATTGTTGACTTAGATGTTCCCTGGTCTGGCCCTGGGTTTAAAGGGTTTATGCATGGATATGAAACCTGACAGTGCAAGACTTGTTTTCCCTCATTGCAGTGCCAACACCTAAGTATGAAAATCAACAGAGTGTGGGCACTTTAACCCCTTAAACCAAAGCCTTGTTGTTCATCTTAACATGTATAATTTACTAATACGTTTTTACATAATTTGAAAATGTGCATGAAATATGTGTCTTTGTCATCAAGTCTGCAGAGTTTTCCTTGTCTGACCTTCTTGCCAAAAAAAAACTCTCAAACTTGCAAAGAAACATCCACAAAGAGCCAGATCAAGCTAATTACCTCATTAACAACCACTTGATGATGTGCTTGTGTTAGAGTATGTAAAGAAATCACTACAAAATTTGCATGTCAGAGGATCGTCAGGACCATGAGCGGAAAACATTACTTAAAGATCCCAAAAGTGGTTATTCCATGGCATCACAACAAGGACACTCACTGGTGGCTTTATTTTTCAGAGTGTACTGGGTTGAACGGCATCTTTCCTTGCCTTTGGGTTTCCTTTTACATG
This sequence comes from Nannopetersius ansorgii, assembly GCA_037974605.1. Classification (NCBI taxonomy): domain Eukaryota; kingdom Metazoa; phylum Chordata; class Actinopteri; order Characiformes; family Alestidae; genus Nannopetersius; species Nannopetersius ansorgii. The sequence continues at coordinate 10,482 of JBBPDE010212444.1, forward strand.
TCCCATGTTGACATGGTGAAGGGCGTGTGGTTATGTCACCTCTGCTGCGTGGCAGCACCTGTCAGTGCATAGCACTGAGGCTTCATTGTGCCAGGGAGAGTGTGTGTGTCAGATCTCTGAGAGAGTAATGCGTGCAGTCATTGTTGTCTGAGAGCCAACGTGGAAATCATATATCCTTGTTTCAAACACATGAAACACAACCTGCTATAAGATAGCGAGTACTGATCGAGCATTTCATCAGTGCGAACGAGATTGAGGGGAAAATGTTGTTCCACACTTCTCCCATGTGCTCAAGAGCTGTCAAGTTTATAAGAACACTCAGGGGCAAAGTGAAGCCAGTGTGCCAAATATGTCAGTGTATAAAATACGAGTGGCATAACTAAAAACTGCTTTTTAGTTTGGAGCTGGGTGCGAACAGTCCAGAGAGATTAGTCCACTCTACTGTGTACGTACAGTATACATACAATCTTATATATTTATATTTATAAAATATTATGTATAGTGTAACATTTTTTATATTATATTGGTGTTTTGTGTAGTTTTCATTCTATTGGTTGAGCTTTAAACTTTTGTACTGTCCACTTTGCTGTTGTAACACTGCAAATTTCCAGGCCCTGGGACTAATAAAAGGTTATCTTTATTAGTCCCATGGGTAAGTGTTGCACAACCACAGATTTTTTTCCCCAGTCATTCAAAAGAGTAGTTGACTAGTTGTAGCTGGCATTCCAGACTTCTATATAGGATTTTGTTAGCAGCTCCTGCAAACAGGTTCTACCAGCAAATGTTGTGTTTGGAGGTATGCAATGGTAGTAGTTTCTTTTCTATCTCAGGCTCAGACACTGATTAGAAAGTCTTGTGCAGCTGTGCAGTCTTATGGGAAACAAACAATCGCATATCACTCTAAATGGTACTAGTAAGTATGGCATTCCCACCCAGCAAAGAGCACCAACCTTTTAATTCAAGAAACTGGACTCAAAAACATCAAGGTTCCATGTATTTGGCAGAAAGCTGCTTATAGCAATGTGATTCCCTCATGTCCCGATCTCACATCACATACTGATTTTACTTTCCAAGGACCCTCAGGCAGTAACATTATTCTCTGCTATACCCACTCCTGAAACTATTAAATATACATTAATTTACAGCACATTAACAACTGAATCTGTAGTCTCTTTTTTTATGAATCTGTAGTCAGGTTATCTTGTTTCTTGACTTGAGTAACCAGATGCTGTTTTCAAAAGCCAGAAGAGCATTCACCAATCAAGACATTAAGTAAGAAGTAAGATGGGGTAGGGATGAGCAAAATAGGCTGCAGTCGAAAAATCGATTTTTGCTTCGGAAGATTCCTAATGTAGTAGTGAAATAATCTAGAAGTATCAAGCATCAGATTTATTAAAGGTTAAGGAAAGGGATCCATTTAGCACAAGGTAAACTGGACCATCCTTTACAAACATCTCAAAATTTCAGCAACATTCAACAATGTGAAATTTTTGAAACATTGTAAATTCACGTAAACCCACATAATATCCACAGTGCACAGAGCTTATGGATATGGATTATCTTAGAACTGTGGTTGTTATGAGTTCTCCTTCACATCTTTGTGGAGTTTCCCACTGAGGTCAAGGAACAGTGGAATTTTTTTTTATTTTACTACTTTGTCACTGGGACACTAGACAAGTTTTTTTTACTCGTACATACGCATACACACTGTCAGACAGATAAACAGATACCAGCCAAATCAGGATGTTCTTGATACATCTGGTTTATGAGCTTGTATTTCAGTGTGCTTTTACATTGCGTTGTTGTTTAAGTAAATTGTTTAGGTTTTGTATTTAGCAAAAAACTACACTTCAGCAGAAATGAATATTAGATATTATCTGATCAATGTGTGCAAATATTAACAAAGTGCTTGACTGCATGGTAAGTAATAATGTTTCAACCAGTCTGTGAGATAAAACTTTGCATCAAGTATCTTAACTTGCATGCCGCATTAAATCAGTTTCATATAATAATCTGATAACAGATATAGAAAACCAAGGCCATTCAAGTTTTCCACACTGGCACTCAACCACTGGCTATGACAGAGATCCTCCCGCAAGCTAATATACAACAGGTCAGGCAACATTTTCTTTAGTTGCGGGTATATGACCTCAAATGGTGGTGTCATCCTTTAACTGTCCACGCTGCCTCCTCTATCTGTCCCGACATGCTTGTTCTAAGAACCACATGTCATACTTACTTATGTTGCGTAGTGGAAAAACATTGAATCGCACTGGATAAGGGAGACTCTTTTGTGCTAAGGGTGAGTGAGGTAAAAGGCAGTTAACAGCCTAACCCTTATTTTAGAGTTGTCTTGGTAACAAAAATAACAGACATAGGCTGAGTACATACATGTGCCTTGGCAAGTATGACAGTACATATAAATACATACATGTTTGGATGGCAATGACAAAATGATTTATTGCATCACTTTTTTCAATGTAGGACATATTTGCATGCAATGTTCCTTCTCTGAACATACCAGAATTTCTGTCTTTATGATTTGTGTTCTTAGTGGACATGATGCTCAAATACCAGAAGCGCAAGCTTACAAGAGTGCAAAAGATGTTTGAATACAAGACATTGGATGTAGACAAACGTGAGATGTAGAGGACAGTTGGCATTTGTTCTATCTGTCTAACGTCATTTCTGCTTTGTTTTATAGCAGCTAAGATGAGACTTGTGAAGTGTGGATTACAGTTAAGTGGCTGTGACAATGTTCTCTTTAAGGGGGATAGTGCCCTCTTGTGTCCAGCTGAGAGGATTTGCCTTTACTCGTTCCAACCTGTCTGAAAGTATTTAACAGTTTAAAAAAATGTAAGGGTTTGACATTGCTTGGTGCAGTAGGCTTACACAACTTTTAGAAGATCCTTACAAAACCTTTACCTATACAGAACCATTTTTGTAAATGATAGGTTCTACATAAAAGTTCTACCCCAGTTAATGTTTTTCCCCCTAGAACCATATCTTCAATCCAAGAACCATTTAAGAACCTTTATTATTCACACCTAAATAGGTCTACTCTGTATTATTTCAGTCTGTCTAAAACCTTCAAGCAGTTCTCTCAGAAGCCGTGCAGAAGCTGAAACACCTGGAGAAAGTGTAACTGACTGCAGTCAGTTACAAGGAATTTGATGTCGTAAAGAGAAACCACACACCAAAACCATGAATCATTTCCCAATCGGTCAGAATACATAGCCAGTTCCAGCAAGTCTCATTGGAGAGAATAAAGAACAATCACATAGTTGTAGTGTTAGTATGTAGAAGAAGGCTTTTTGGGACAAATCTTGGTCTTGGACATCTACTTTATTGGAAAGTTTAGCTCCAAGATCAATGGCAACCTTACAAACCATAACTAGAACATGTTTTTATTGACCATGTAATATATCACAAAGAATTAATCGTGGTAGTTACTTTTTTATAGAAATAATACTACACTTAAAAAAAAACAAAAAAGGAATGTGTCATTTGAGCTTTCGTATATGAACTGATGTAATAATTTGTCACTGATGGGAACATTATTTACACAACGTTCAACCAGTTTTGCAAAGTGTTCATCACAGCTCTTGATTATAAATCTTTTTAAGAGTCATAAGGAATCAATAACAAGCTAGAACTCAACTGCTTGTCTCCCACAGTAAACGAAGAATTTGTGTTCCTGTATAGAGAAAAGATGCCAATCCCAAAACAGGATGTGACAAAAACCTAGATTAAAGCTGATAGGACAGATACCAGATAACACACAGCCCGTAAAACGTTATACTGGCGGAAATTGGTAATGGGTAGGATTAGTGAGGTGAGCTGTCAGCAAAGCTTGGTTACCATTATACACATCTGCAAACACAACCACACACACACACACACACACACATACACACACATACACACACACACACACACACACA
>JBBPDE010212463.1:0-14423 GCA_037974605.1 Nannopetersius ansorgii
TGTTTGGATAATGTGCCGGGCCCTGCAGCCCCAAAGCCTGACATGACCGTTCCCCAGGACAAATAAGTTTGAGAAACGCTGGTCTAAATCATGCCAAGGCAGCAGGGGGCACTATAACCTTAAACCATTCAGCACTGGTGACCAATCAGAACTGGTCAAAACACCTAACCAGCCTGAGAGCAGTCGGAATCTGGAAACGTCGGGACTGTGGATGAAAACCTGATGGAAACTCCGCGCATACTGTGACATCATATGAGCGACACACATTCTGATGGCAAACGCTCCATTTTTCTAAATCTGTGTTTTTCTTGTCCACGCGTAAACGCAGAAACGCTCACTTGGCTGGAGTTTTCAAAAACCTCAGTTTTCACATGGAACCAAGACACCGTTTACGTGTGAAGGAAAGAACAAAACACACAGAAACCCCTCAGTTTCAGAAACACTGTCTACGTGTGGGCGTAGCCTAACATTCTTATTCTATGTGCAGTTGCAAAAATGTTTGGTAAAAAATAGCCACTGGGATGTGAAGAGAGCAGCTATAAACTCCCTGCATCTGTGACTAATGGGAGGCAAGAGGGTATTTTTGTTGGGTTGGCCCAAGAGTGGACACTGATGAAAGACCAGGCAGAGCCAAGGCAGAATGACCACAGGCATGGCAGCTCATCACACACTCTCCCCGACTCCTAGCGGCGTGAGTCGGTTGGGATGCAGCGGCTTCCCGAGTGAAGGCTGGAGGAGCTACAGCATTGCGGGCTGGAGGCTAGAGAAGAAATCAAGACAATGCAGAAACCAGAAAGCCAGGTACCACAAAAGGAAAGACCAGAGAGACTGGAGCTGCCAGGGCAAGAGTAACTGGATGGACTGAGACCACCACAGCTGGAGCCACATCAGAACCTGGAGTGCAGATGGAGAGAGCTGGAGAACGAAATGCAGCTTTGAAGCCTTATTCTCCAAGCACAGCTCATCTCAGACTGAGAAATGGGCTTGGAACCGCGGCTGAAAAGTCTGGAGCAGCCACAGCCAGAAGGTCAGAGGCAGCAAAAATGATGTTGTCAGCCTGGAGTGATGGAGAAGCTAAAGGGAACCTAAGCAGCGTAACACAGACATATTTTTAAATGTAGTACCAACATTTGTGAAAAAACGAGTTTTAAAAACATGCAGAATTCATTTCCCCTGGAACTCAGGGTATATTTCCACCATATTTACAAGAGAACAGAATATGAAACAATTAAGTTCCTGAATGAATGGTCCGATAGACGTATTCTCGAGGGTCCCGGCCAAAACAGAGAGACTCGAGAGGAGCTTCAGGCCTAAACCAGAACATGCCCGCCTCCCCTCATAGACTGACCTTAAAGGACAGATACAGCACATCAGTGTCATATATTCATTGTCATATTACATAACTGCGCATTATTTATTATTACTCTACATGCTGCTACACTGTACCTGCTACTACGCAGGTCCTTCTGTTACACTGCTGTACTAACATGGCACAATTCACTTTAATGCATAACATACATCTGTAAATCAGCAAGATTTTTACTTCACTTATAACTTACTTCACTTATAACCTACATTTTACCTTTAACTCGTGTTCCTTTTTGAAGTTATTTTACTCTTATATATGTTTTTAAATTTTATGATTTTAATACTTATTTTATAATACAGCGGTACCTTGACTTACGAGTGTCCCATCTCTTTTTCGAGATACAAGCCATCTTTGGGACAATGTTTTGAGTTGAGAGCTAAAATTTGGGTTATGAGCTTTTGTGCTTGCAGTTACTTTGCAAAAGTTTGTCTATCCATGTATTCAAGGAGAATGAGAGTGAAGGACAGTGCTGAGAAGAAACAGATGGTGTGCATTGAATTAAAGAAATAAATTAGAAAATCATGACCAAGGTGTGTGTGGAGTCGACTTGGCTAATCAGAATATTTTCTAAACAGCGAACATCTATCTATGAAAACATGGAGGAGCTGCTGACGGTGTGTTTGAGGAGAAGCAGCTTGCAGGAGATCTGGAGAAGACTCAAGCTGTTTACGCCAATTTGCTGCAGCAGATCCAGGCGCTTCAGCGAACGAGGCATTGGGCCGCTGGTTAAAGCCAGTCAGGGTTCGAGAATTTTAAAGAGGACCAGCAAATGATGCACATTATACTTAAAAAAACAGTTCATTGCAGTACATTCTATTGTATTGTGTTTTTATACAATATTCATGATTTATAAGCTCATTTTTCTTATTTAAAAACAATACAATGCCAGGAGGTCTGGAACCGATTAATGGCATTAAATTTGTAAGTCACTATACCGCTGTACTGCACAGTCATAAAATGAGGTTCAGGATACATTTCACTGCGTATTGTACTTGTACATCACGGGAGGAGGGGGGGGGTGGGTGGCATAGTGGGTAGGATACTTGCCTCTAGACCAAGAGGTCATGGGTTTGAATCCTACCTTCAGCACCTTCACCACCACCACCACTGGGTCCCTGAGCAAGACCCTTAACCCCAAGTTGCTCCAGGGAGACTGCCCTCTGTATTTAGGGAGTGGAAGTCGCTTTGGATAAAAGCGTCTGATAAATGCCGTAAATATAAATGTAAATAGCTATGCATTTGACAAATAAAGAATCTTGAATCTTGAAGTGACGAGCGTTCGGACCCTAAACTCTACAGTCTAGGACCTTTTTCAGTCTTCCTTCAGAATATCACTTGTCTTTAAATTAGGGCTGTTAAAAATATTGCATTAACTATTCGCATTATTTTATTTTCTATAATGCTTTAAAATAAATTGATCACACAATTAATTTGAAAATTAAACGCCCCTCTGCATTGCAGTACCACACAATCAGTGGGGGCAGTATTGCGCTACATCAGCAACCAGCATGCCGGAAGAAGCCACTTCATGTGGCCAATGATACTTCTGAGTCGAGCTAGCGACGGAAGATAAACACACGCTGTTAAATGAACAACTTCGCTTTAAGTTACTACCAGAGGGGGATCTGGACCAGACAAGGGTAATATGTGTGCTTATCAAAAGTGAATTCAATTACCACCGAAGCACTACTTCACTATCATATAACCTCAAGCCGAAGCATCCCGGTGTGGCAGGGACGGCGGAGGGAGGGGGTCTGACAGTTGCAGGAGTTTGAAGCGGGAGGCGGGAATTTAGTTAGGCTTTGTCCTTTAATTCAAGTTATTTAAAGTTACGTTTTTGTCTTAACACAGAGATTCTTTCAGGTTTGAAGATGTTATGCATTTTCTATTCAAAAGTAAGTTTTGTTTTTATCTCACAGCTTTTAAAAGTGTGACAGAGTCAGACAGAGTTTGAAAAAAATTGATGACTTAGTGTGTTCATTATATATTATATATTGGGTTGACATAGAAATGCGATTAATCGTGATACATTTTTTCCAGATTTGCGATTAACTAGTTAATTTTAATTAATCGCTTTACAGCCCTACTTTAAATCAAGTAGCTCTATGTGACATGTACAAGACCAGAAAACCTCTTGTCGTTTGGTCCCACCTCTCTCTACTGTAAACACACAGGGAGCCCATCACACTTCAGTCCATCAGGGGTCTGCCAGAAGAGACTGCTGTCGATATGGAGGTTCATTTCTCTCGCTGTTCCCTGAGGGGTTCGTCTGCCTCGCCCTCACTGACACTCATCTCTTCTAAGTCCTGGTCTTAGCTGTCCGAGCGCGAGGTCGGAACCGGAGCAGACCTGAGCCAGAGGAGGAGAGCTGAGCAGGCCTGTCTTCCGAGGCTTTAATGAACATTTGAAAGGTGGAATCAGGACAGTAGAGCCAGAGGGCTTTATCAAAGAGGAGGGGATTTGAGCTTGATCGCCTCCCTCTAAGCCCCAGATCTTCCTAGGGCACACGCCGCCATTTCTAAGGCACCTGCACACTCTTTTCTCTCCAGACCTGTCCTTCTCCTCTTATTTGCCTTTAAAAGCGTGTGTGAATGCGGCCTATGGACCGACGTCTTTATTCGCTTTTTAATATGTGCTTGTTTATTTGCATAATAGTGAATACATTGAGTAATGGGGGATAATTGGGAACTCATTTTAATATTCATCTAAAACATTTTCCTATTGTTTTCACAAATTATTTGCAAAAAATACCTGGTTCGATCACAACAACAAGCTGTAAATATTTCTATAGAAATACAGTAATACCTCGCTTTTGGCAGGGGTTACACTCCAAGAGCACCTGCATATAGTGAAAAAATGCATTGTTGTGTTTTGATTTAAAAAATGCTTAAAAATGCCTATTTTTATTGTGCAAACTCAGTTTAACACATTACCCTTAAAGTTAATGTAAAGTTAAACCCATATTTGCCTTTTTTAATTAAAATTCGAAAGGTCGTGGGACAAAAGTATTGGGACACCATGGTGATGTGCACGGTTTTTGGGGAATAACCCCTGATCTACTCAGGCTATACAACTAAGGGCTCATTAGAAAGGTCTCTCGGAGATCTACCGAACTGTGGAGTTTGAAGTGTCTGAAATGTAGCAGGACAAAAGTATTGGGACAAAGCAGCGAGGTCAACGGATCCTCTTCTGTGAAAACATTATATAATTGTTACATATGTGTGAATAAATGCTTCCACTCCAATTGTGTACCAATTAATGAGTAACATATGAATTCTCATGAATTATTTTACATGTAGAAACATTCATAATACTTTTGTTAGGTACAAGTATTTAATAATTACACCCTAAAAAGGTAAATTACTATTTAAATGAATAAAACAGAGTTACTAATGAATTATCACTTAAATCACAGGAGTATGTACATACTTATGTACTTCACTGATATGGCATTGTTATTATTACTGTGTGTTTGGGTGGTGGGTGGAGGCCTAGTGGGTAGGATACTTGCCTCTGGACCAAGAGGTCATGGATTCGAAGCCTACCTTCAGCACCACCACTGGGTTCCTGAGCAAGACCCTTAACCTCAAGTTGCACCAGGAAGAGACTGCCCCCTGTAGGTAGGCAATGGCTGTCGATAAATGCCATTAATGTAAATGTAAAATTATGTCTGGCTGGGACACGCTCCACGTGTATATTGAATGATGCTTCATTTCACAATAATAACAATCAAATTTGAATAGACAGTTGACTAGACTGTATGGGGCAGCTCGTGGTCTAGTGGTTAGGGTGATGCCCGTGTGTTCAGAAGGCCTTGGGTTTGAATCCCAGGACTGCTAGTGACACCACTGAGGTAAGGTACCCTTGAGTAAGGTACCACCCCACATACTGCTCCCCAGGCGCTGTGTTCCTGCTCCACTTGGTGAATAGGTTTAATGGGTTAAATGGGTTATTGTGGTTGATCTGTTCACGCTGTGTGCTGTGTTCACACATGACAAATGGTCACTTTACATTTACACTTATTTGTTTCTTGGGAATGTGAGTTTCAGAAATACATGAAAAATGTATTGTCTAAATTTCAATTTTATCTAACTGAGCGGTCCCACTGTGGTCCAGTGGGTAGCACTGTTGCCTCACACCTCCAGGGTTGTCCAGTCCTGGCCTTGTGTGTGTGTGTGTGTGTGTGTGTGTGTGTGTGTGTGTGTGTGTGTGTGTGTGTGTGTGTGCGTGTGTCTGTGTGCATGTTCTCCTTGTGGTGGTGTGTGTTTCCTCCTGGGTCTCTGGGTTTCTCCCACAGTCCAAAGACATGCAGTCAGGTGAACTGGGGATTCTAAATTGTGTGTGTGTGTGTGTGTGTGTGTGTGTGTGTGTGTGTGCGTGTGTGTGTGTGTGTGTGTGTGTGGTTGTGTGTCCTACAGTAGGCCTCGTGCCCATAGACCCAAGACTCCAGACTACAGGTACCTACAACCCTAGAAAGGATTAAGTGGTTACAGAAAATGAATGAATGAATGAATACAACTGAGAAGTTCACTTTGGTTTATTTGGCTGAAACAGAGCCACACTTCAGGCTCAGCGCAGTCATAAACACAATAATAATTGTTATCATTAATACACTGGCTGACATCTTTAAGATTATCCTTCGCCCTTGGACTGATCAAACAGTAATCAGGCTTCACCCATGTGACTGGTTTTCCATAATGAAGCATCACTCTGACCACAGAACCTCAATCTCCTGCGTCTCCATCTGAAACACCGGCTGAGTGCAGCACTCCTACTTTTAGCTCACAGAGTTTTCCTGAGCAACAACGTAAATATTGCATTCACTCTGCTCCACTCAGACTGATGGACACACTCAGAACATGCAGACTTTTGGAGAATTCAGTGGCCCAAAACATCTCCAGTTTTATGTACCTAATCCTGGCCTAGATGTTATGCTCTGACCATGTTTGCGTGTGAAGGCCTGCTTGGTTTTGATGAGGGAAGTTCACAGCTTTGTTTTTTGTTTTCCGCTCCACGCTGACCTTGCAGGCGAGTGCTGCAGCTCCCAAAAGAGCTTTAAATTCTTCAGCAGCTGCGCAATCGTAGGTTTCCACCTGACACAGACAATGTTGTGGAGTTGTGGTTCCAGTCAGACCTGCACATTACAAAGTGTACAAAGATATCAGGACGGAAACCTCTGGTCTTTATGGAGCTCCATGGGTTGGTGATACACTCTGGGCCTGCTGTACTAAACCTATTGCTGCAGTTTCAGCAAACTGATTCCTCTGGCTTTTTTAAAAATCCAGCATAAATTTGCATTTGGGTCTCAAAAGACGTGCTGCTGAGAGACTTACTTTAACAACGGCGGCAGACGCAGCGTCTAGCTGGAGACACGAGCCTCGAGCATGTGCTGAACAATATTTACCGTCAGAATAACACTGTTTATACTCGCGGGACCAGATGTACATGTGAGGAAACTCGGCCCAAAATATTTTGTGATGTGGCTGCAGTATGTGAGCACAATCTGGGTTACGGCTAAACAAATTCTGTTTTGTTAGCCACTGCAAAACAACACCACCAGATCTAAACTAATCAGCAGCACCATCTCTTTGGCACTGCACTTTTATTTTCTGTTGCTTAGAGCTTGTTTGTGGCACCATTGTTTCTGTATGGTTTTGTAAATCAGTTAGTTTGGTTAGTGTCGTAGAGGGTTTCCCTAATATACTGTGGTCTTAAATGCATCAAAGCACATATTGCCCTGAGGCTGTGCTTGTATGCACTTCTTTTGTAGACACTTTCTTTAGTTCTGAAATTAAAAGTATCACTCCTGTGCTGCAGCAACAACCTCTTCTCTTCTGAATCAGAAAACTTTATTTATCCCGGAGGAAATTGTTTCTGTGGTGACGGCCACATCACACAGGCACTGTAAAATAAAAAGTAAGATAAAGTACAATAATAATAAAAGAAGTCTATTAAAAGTCTATATAGAACCTAATAAAATTCCAATTAAAATAAAGTAAAATCCAAATAAAAGTAAAAATCAGTGGAAAAAATGACCATAATATGAATATCAGTCATATTTCACTAAAGCCATATAGAGGACAGTATACGATACTGCACATAATATTTGGTACCTAATAAGAACATTGCATAGTATTGCACATATTCTGCGGAGGCCGTACACTGAAATACAGTGTTACCGTAAGTCGCGGTTAGTTGTGGGTTAAAAACCAAACTAATAATTGTTTGCAGAAACGGCAGATATCCTCCTCATTTTTTTGGCTATATAACTATAACTGTATAAATGTTTTAGTACTGTTGAGGGAACACAAAGTAATCGTATACAAAAATGGATGCTGATATACCTCTGTACTCAGAGGTTTGAAAGTAGCCAATCCGATTATTTATTTCTCCTTGCTGCTGATTGGCTGCTGCCCTTTGACACAGGTGCAGTCCAGAATTCGGTATCAGAACAGTTTCCCTTGGGAGCAGATTTGGGGGCAAAATTTGGGTTTCCACTATAAAAATAAGCTTTTTTTAACCACATCACAAATTTGCAGATTTTTTACAATTTACAATTTGTCGAGTGTCAACTGTATAGCTGGGAAGATTTTTAGCTTTTAGCCATAAGAGTACTGAGAGCATTGTCCTGATATTAATAACTGGTGATTACTTATTTGGTGATTAGTGCAATGGATTGGATCACAAATGCAACTTGTTCTAAATGGATTTTGTGCAGTTGAATACCACAGAATTCCGCCTGGGGGGGGGGTGACTTGTCTCTAGCTGGTGGGTGGCACTGGCCATGGTGGCTTGGGCTTAGATGTGCAGCTACTTCAGAGTCTCATGTTCTGTTGGCAGTGCTTTCCTGTCAGCAGTGGGTGCTCAGAAATTCACTCGTATCTGGACACTTTTGGGTTTATATAATGTAGATATCTGCTGAAAGCTTAATAGACATTTCGAGACCCTTGTTAGTTTATACAGAAGTGTAAGTATATTTTATGGCTTAATATGGTCTTATTTCTAATATTGTCATGAGCAGAACAATGGACAGCACAACAGTAATTTATATTAAGAGTTTATTTTGCCGAGTTAATGTCCCACTAGTCATGATTTAACTTTTAGACCTCTAGCTTATCATGATCTTTATTTCCTTCCTGCTTTTTCAGTGCAGTTCTCTGCACCTCTTGCTTAAGGGCGAATTGCTGATGGAGCTTCTCACTCATTCGTATTACAAAGCAATCAGGAAATGTACAGTCTTTCCATCATGACATCTCATGATTCATAAGAAGGATCTGATGCAAAATGGATAATGATGCTTCAGTATTGACTCTGCATTGCATCACAGTGTATCTCTGTCCTCTCTGGTTCCAGGGTTGTGATCTTTAAATGAAGAGCTAGAAAAATAGTCTGCTAATGTGTTAGAGAGTGTCTGTTTTGTTCAAGACTTGTCTTGATTTGACTTGCTCCCCGAGACACCCATGCAAGGACGTTTTTAGTGCACAAATACAGTAATCACCCACTTTTTGCAGGGGTTCTAAGAGCCCTGCAAAAAAAGCCTAAAATGCCCATTTTTATAATGAAAACCCTAAATCCGCCCCCAAATCTGCTCCCAGAACACTTTGTCATTTTAAAGTTTAATGCATTACCCTTAAAGAAAGGTAAAGGTAAATAAATAATCAGAATAAGAAAGCGTTAGCACTAGCAGTTAGCATTAGCTCTCTACCCATATGTTTAGACAGGGCACAACTTACTAATACTACATAAACTGAGATAACAGTTGAACATGGGGGGGGGGTGGGGGGGGTTTAAAACACTAAAATATGAGGACAAGTCATGGAGCAGTCATGCTACATGCTGCAGCAGCTTCTTCTTCATCTTCTTTTTATGGTGGCTTACTTTTCAGAGTATTACTGCCACCGCTGGACTGGTGGAGGTAATACAGTTAGGTTCTCAGAAAAATCTGCGTTAGACTGAATCTGATTCATGTGTTACTGTAATCATATAACTCAATGTACAATTAAGCATTAATTACTCGTATTACATTTGAACTGTATTCCAAATCGTAACTCTGGGCCTAAAGATGAAAGTGTTTCTCACCGAACAATCTGACCTTCATTTGTCCTCAGCATCTGAGATTTGTCACTTGGTTCCAAAATTGCTTTTTTTTTGTCCGAGGGTTTTTTTTCTGCTGGTGTCATTATTCACCCTTGACGTGACTCCTTCCTTACTCGGAGCTCTCAGCCCGGTCACTCCTCTCGTTTTGTTTCATTATTCTTTTTTTTTTTACCACGAGCGCGAGTCTACGACCAAAAAACACACCATTCATTTATTTTTTTTGCTCTCTTTATTTTTCATTTGTCGCAATCCCTCTCATTCTCTTTCTCTCCCCCACTAACAACCCCTCCAACACCCCCACCCAACCCACCCCCCGCTGTCAGTGTGAAAATTGGTAAAAAAAGAAATCAATGGATTCAAGGCGAGGCGGGTAAACGGAGTGCATCGCGGTAGAACCAAATTTTGGCAGATGACACGAATCTAGCCTTGACGCTCCATTTCTTCCATCTTCCCCTCCGGCTCCGGGGGCCCCGCTCCACTCGGGCTGTGGCTGAATGACAATGGGAAAGAGGAGGAAGAGAAAATGAGAGAGAAGCAGAGGGAGAGAGGGAGGCCTGGTTTTATTCTGCCATGCCTGACTGAAAGCAGGGAAGGCAAACGTCGTGGATCGAATGTGTTTTCATTCCACGTGTTTCTGTCTGATCCAGAACACTCAGGTGACCCTTTCCCACAGAACCCCCCGGGGACCGGAATTTGCATTGAGATAAGAGTGATCAAAGGCTGTTCTCTCGCTCCTGACAGAACGGATATCGGCACAAAGAGAAAGACGGAGACGTCCCTGCCTGTGGAGGAGGAGAGGCGTCTCCTGAATGGCCGCGAGAGCGGACACGTCCTCGGCTCCGACGGGATTAAGAGCTGTATTGGAGGAGATAGAGTTATTTTGTTCGACCTGTCAAGCTCAGTCAAAGGCGACGGCCTCGCCGGAGTGCTGGAGAAAGCGATCCACCGCAGAGGTCTGGGGCTCTGGCACGCACCGGGAATGTCCAGGCTGAAATCCAGTTCAAACAGAATCAGAGCTGACCTCATACTCAGCCCCTGGGTCACCGAGTGCAGAGATATGAGGCATCTGCTGGCAGGCAGAGTACAGGATATGAGAGCTAGAGGCCTTGTGCTGTGAAGGAAGATTAGAAGTAACTGTCCAGGTTTTGATAAGAGCGATGGCTGCTTCACAGGGATGCTCCCAGACTGCTGAAAGAAATACAAGCATAACACTGAAGTAATGGGAGAAGACCAGAGACTGCGTTCTTGTTTGTGTTTGTGTATTGTTTTAGCTTAGCCATGCTGTGTTTGAGGGATGTCGTCAATGGCAGATCAATCAGCCTAGATGTGTTTAGAGGAAAAATGCATCTCTTCTACTTCTCCTGACCTTCTCCACCCACATGCAGCTCTTCATCACGGTAGCACAGATTTACTGTGAGCTATGGAAATAATCATTTCCTGAATTTAGCGACAACAGGGTCTGTTTTTACTAATCATCACACACCTAGGAGTGCTGATTTTTAAATATGGCACAATCTGATCCAATATCTGTCCTGTTCATGTCTGCCTTGTGAACATTAGTCCTGTTTTTATCTAAAATGTCTACATGATGAAATTGTCTTCATTTTGTAGTTCGCAGTCAGTCATCCTGCATTCTAATCCACGGTAACCTGTTTAAACTGCTCTCACATCCCTGGTCCAACATCTAAGGCAGTGGTTCCCAACCTTTTCTTCCTGAAGCCCCCCTTGCCTGTGTCCAAGACAAGCCAGGCCCCCCAAACCCAACTCCTGCCCGCATAGACGCACAAAAAAAATAAACTGATTAATTACAAACTTTTATGTGCACAAAATAAACAGCAGTTGTAGGTTTTTGTTCTTATACTCTTATACACACACACACTTTTACGTTTCTTAGATATTGTGATTTAATGAATTTAAGGTGTACAATTCTAATTTTGGCAACCTGTGCGCACCCCCTGTGATCTCCAGCGCCCCCTAAGGGGGGCCTGGACTCCAGGTTGGGAACCACTGATCTAAGGCAAAGCCTTTCTGGAAGAGTTAGTGTTGGAGGGACGACTTCCTATTAATTCTTCTGGTTTCAGGGCAGAGTAAAGGGCAGCAACAGCCTTTTTAATTTAATAAAGGTAATTTTCATTTGGTGGTCCTAATTATTTTTTATCTTCACTGGAGAGCATGAGAGCATTTTGTGCATTGATGCTGTAATATAAGTATCTCTGCATTTGATGCAGAGTTCGTGGCCTCAGTCGTTCATTGATTTTTTCCTAGAACTAATAATTGTTCGCCGAAACTGCAAATATCCTCTTTTTTGCTGCTTTTTTCATGGCAGCATATAATGTACAAATGTTTTGTTACTGTGGAGAGAAACCCAAAGAAAGGCATCTTGGGATGGTGAAACACTGCTGTGCTCAGAGGCGGAAGGTTTGAAAGTAGCCAATCCGGAAGCGTTATTTATTTATCCTTGCTCCTGATTGGCTGCTGGCCTTTGACGCAGCTGCAGTCCAGAGTTCAGCATTGGAACAGTTTCAGTGTAGATTGTCTCGAGTTTGCCTTGACATTTTTTAAGGGGAATGTATTAAACTGAGTTTAAAATGAAATTAAAGTGTTTTGGGAGCAGATTTGGGGGAATATTAAGGGTTTACACTACAAAAATAGACATTTTTAAGCATTTTCTTTTACCAGATCACAATTCGCGGGTGCTCTTGGAACGAACCCCCTGCAAATTTCGTGTACACTATTCCAACCTTCTTTGCACTTGTGTATGTGGCTGGACTGACAGTAAACTCTCGAATCCTGAATAAGAGTGTAGTTACGGTGATGCAGGGTCACAGGAAAGAGACGAGTGAGCCGTGCTTCTGAACATCTGGCCTTGTGGTGAGTTTGTGCAGCGTGAGAGGATTAGATCACACTGCTGGTGTGAGAAAACCAGTCTGTAAAGGAGAACTCGTACCCGTGTGTGTGTGTGTGGGGGGGGGGGGGGGGTGAAGTTTTAATGGCAGTTTGAGATGGGCATTACTGCTGAAACATCTGTCTTAAACAGGGAAGCGCTTTCTCTCGGAGGGACGAGTAATGGGCTCTCTATTTCTCTCTGTCTGTCTCTCTCTCTTTCCATCCCTCTCTCTGTGAAATGAAAAGATTGCTTAGATTATTATGATCTCTCTGGGTCTTGCATGCCCAGCTTAGTCTCACCCCTCCTCTGATCTTCAGCTACTGATGATAAAGGGCAGATTAGTCTCTCACTGTGAAGCGTCTCCAGTTGATATTATTGTTTTTAAGTGGAGACCCTGATCCTCACTACAGATCAGCCTGATTTATACCAAACTGGGTCATCAGCAATGTCAAACCTTATATAGCCTCCAGTGCGGGGTTCTAGAAAGCAACTTTTACATTATTTGGAAGAACATTAAACTTTAAAAGGCTCTTCTTACTCAGAAATCTAAAGTCAGAAATTGAATGTATCATTAAGAATATAAACAGAGATATGTGGAGTAGCCTGAAGCCATGGACAAGTATTGTTACTCCAATGCAGTGATAAAAGAGTGATAAACGAAGCAAATAAAAAAGCCACTTAAATATTGAGAACTTCCATTTTCCATCCTTCTGGTCTAAAAACGTGGCAGAGCTCAGACATGAGAGGTTCAGGAGTGAAAAGTTAAACAGAATAAAATAAATATAATAAAAGTTATTAGTATTTAAATGCTAAAAAAGTAAATTACGCACTATTAAACCTGAAGAGAAGAAAAAGTGTTATGGTTTGAAACATGCAGGACAGAAATCCAGATGAAAGAAATTTAGATGCAAAAACTGAGAGACTTAAAAAAAGATTCAAGTAACTTTTGGATTCTAGTTTTGGATGCAACATCAAAAATTTGGACTCCAAACACAGAACAAGATGGAAAATTGTGCATATTTTAAATTTTTCACTGGACAAGTATTTTTAGTTGGATTCTTAGGTACCAAGACGCTAGACGTCAAACACAACAAGAGCGATAAATAAGGAAACTGACTAATGAACAGGTGACAGTCATTAATGGGAAAGAAAGAGGAACTCAGATTCATAAGTGAGAGTCAGTGACTACAGATCTGAGAGTAAATAAAATGAATTTTATCCTTTTATTTTTCTCTCAGAGCTCCACTTATGATATTTAGCGTGTTTTTCTCCACTAAAAAGCAGTTTGTGCTGTATTTTGCATGATCATTTCTGAACTTCGTGCCCCTGGAATTAAACAACCGTTCTTGACATACACACCTTTAAGACAGACTTCCTCATGATCAGGTGGAGCTCAATACTGTGACGTGAATTCAAAACGGGCTGTTTTGCAGCTAAATAAATTTTTTTTTTAAATCAGTGTTAAAATTCACAGCCTAGAACTGAAGGTTGTAATAGTTTTAGTGAATCCACCGTCAGCACAGATCTCACGTTGAAACAGAGCCTAATGTTAAATCAGCATATATATAGAGGCTGTCCAAGCCAGTTTGGCCAGAGGCGGCTCTGTGACAGCTCTGATGATGCTATTGATTCACGGATCTGCCGGATTAGGCCGTATGAAGAGCAGTGAGCCTGGAGAGTGCCCGGGTCGGCCCGAGGTCAGGGCAAACGCTGCACTGTTATTTCTGCTATAATATTCTCGTACTCATGGAAGCCTTTGCCTGGATCTTAACGGCCTCGCTCTAAATACAGTATGTGGCCTTGCGGCGCATGTTTGGGGGGGGCGGGGCTATCTCTGAGCGGCGCTAGCGTGGCATCGCTGTGTGTTTGATGAATCGCGCTCTCCTCTCCGCATTATGGTAATCTCCTTCCTGCAGCTTCTGTTTGCTTTGGCATTGAGCTGATGTGCAATTCCTGAGGGCCCAGAGCGGCCGAGCATCGCATTGTGCATCACTGGCACTTTCCACAACGAGAGAGAGAGAGAGAGAGAGAGAGAGAGAGACAGAGAGAGAGAGAGAGACAGAGAGAGAG
>JBBPDE010212497.1:0-14419 GCA_037974605.1 Nannopetersius ansorgii
AATATATGGATATTGTCAAACACTCTCTCTCGCTCTTTCTGTACACACACACACACATATATATATATATATATATATATATATATATATATAGAGAGAGAGAGAGAGAGAGAGAGAGAGAGAGAGGGAGAGAGAGAGAGAGAGAGAGAGAGAGAGAGAGAGAAACAGTCTCAATTCTGACTGGCTGTGGGCTATCAAAACAGAAACCTGCAATGAAATATATATATATATATATTTCTGTTTTGATAGCTCACAGCCAGTCAGAATTGAGACTGTTTACATATAGCATAATAATAATTTTTGGTACATAAAACCACAATATTTCTCGCTACAAAAGAAGAGAATATATGTAAGATGTGGGACCTTTAAATATTAGGGCCAAATAAATCTGATTTATTCATACATGCATACCATTAAAAGGACAGTGTTTTTCAACCTAATGTGCACTACTCTACATTATTGCCTTTATATCAGATGGCTTAGACAATCATTTTGACTTGTTGATTCCCAAGTCATTGGGCAGCTGCTTCAGGATTTGCTTGTTGGTATTTTATGAAGATGTGGTTTTAATGCTCCTACTTTTAATGTCATAAGTCATATTGCTATCCAGGCAGCCCGTAAAAATCTAATTTGCCGTCAGTTTATTTAATAAGTAGTGACAATTTAATCAGGTTTTCAGCATTAATTAATTTAAGCTCAGTTAATAGAGCCACCAAGGAAAAAATTCAAAGCAATGCACAGGCCAAATGGCCTAGTCTCTCTCTCTCTCTCTCTCTCTCTCTCTCTCTCTCTCTCTCTCTCTCTCTCTCTCGCTCTCTCTCTCTCTCTCTCTCTCTCTCTCTCTCTCTCTCTCTCTCTCTCTCTCGCTCGCACTCGCGCTCTCTTTCTCCCTTTCCATTATTAATTAAGTTCATGCTGAGAGACACACTCTTGCCTAGACCAAGTGCACTGATTTCCCCAAAGGCGAATCTTAGCCAGACCAATTCTGGCACAGGACACTGTCCAGACTGCCCTTGCAGCATGTGTCTGTGTGTGTGTGTGTAAACCTATGTTATGACCTGGTATACTTTTGGTTATGGTAAAAGAAAAAAAATAAATATATGAATGTGATCCACAACACTTAGTGTCTTGGCCTTCTCCTTGCTAACAGCATCATCTTGCTTGGCAGATTTCAAGCCCCTTCATTAGGGTTTAGTGTCCAGTCCAAATGCCGTTATAGGCATCTGGTGGCATATCTCTCAGAGAGAGGTGGTGACTGATTAGCCACTACAGCGGGACTTGGCCTGCATTCTTCCTCCACCAGCAGGGCTCTGCATGCCATGACCTGCCCTCATATGCCCCAAGCATCTGTGTGATATTACCCCGAAAATTAGCTATCCGAGGATGGAGCCATTAACATCTTTGTCCAGGACCTTTTTCCAGAGATATTCAGACAAATGATAAAATAGTGAATGATTTATAACAAATATTCACTCCATCAACCTTGTAAGCATCCATTTAAAGGCTGAGTTCATAGAAATCTCACCGCCCCTTTAAAAGGCCGTCTAAGCTCTGTTTTGACAGCTTGACCATTTGGCAGATAAACTTGACATTTCCAGTTATCGCCCCGACATTCTTCCATTCGAAATACTGCTTCAAGCCTGTCATCATCTGTTACGTCAGTCTGAGAAAGACCACGAGGCGCCTTGTCAAGTGGCCCCTTCATTATTATATGTGTAAATAAACCATGTGGGTTTTCTGCATCTTTGGTTTCTCTCCTTTTTCTGGAAGCTGCATTTTCGACCCCAGAATCTGGAGTACGAGTTGAGAGTGGAGGCAGTAATCTGACTAAAGAATCGCTGCTGGTTTTATCACAGACCTTAAGCATAAAGTTGCAGTTAGCAATGTAGGCTAGGTGGCCACCTTGAATTGGTTCGATGGCCAAAGTCAGAGTTACACTAATGCTAGCTTTGTTGTATTTAAATCCCATAGTTCAGAGGCTATGCTAGTTGTCAAGATTCAGTGACCACAGGGATTTCCAATGGATGCTTGATGTATTTGCCAGTTGCATGCTGGGTATTGTGTTGGACACTAATGAACAAATTATAGTTTTAAAGTTTTCCTTTTAAAGGACAAACAACAAGGAAAATTGTTGCATGCTCAAAGGTGGCATATTAAATTATGACCAAGTCTTGGTCACCCAAAATTAGACTATTATTAAACAAATTTTAGTTCAAATAAATAAACAACAAAAACAAAAAAAGTTTATTATATTTTATATTTTTATTATATTTTTCTCCTTGTTCACAGGAATGTAACTGGAGTAAAAAGGTTGTGTTTAAATGGTATTTTTGTATTGAGGCAGCTGATTGTGAGATCATGTGACTCAGTCGTCACCTCCCACTGCTGCAACACACCACCTCCTTCCTTCCGTCCTTCTTCTCTCCTCTCCTCACTATCCTCCACCCGTTCTTCTCACCCTTCAGCAGCATTTACATTTCCAAACAAATCTGCCTTTCCTCTGTGTCCCTCTCCTCCCCTCTCCTCTCCCCTCCTTCCTGTCCTCTGTTCTCTTTTGTTATCTACTCTTCTGTTTGCTCTCCTTTTTTTCTCTTCACTTCTCTGCATATACAGCCCCTCTTTTTATCTATTTCTCTGAACTCCTTTCCTTTTTTCCTCTTCTCTCCTGTATCCCACTCTTTATCCCTCCATCTGTTGCTTTTACTCGAGATTGTCTGTGACAACCCATGATTGATGTTCCTGAGCACTGAGACATCATACATCAGCCCAGTAATGTCCATCTCTGACAGCATCATGTAGGAGCTCCTCCATTTCAGCCACTACCCAGTATTTCACTAAAAGCATCAGTGTGTACGTAGTGCCAAGGGCGATAAGTTTGAGGACACCTTGACACCTTCACTAAAGCTTCATATCTTCCTTGGTATGGAGTTTGCTTAACATTATGGCAAATATGGTTAAATAATGACTTGGGCATCAGGCAGTGTATTCCATCCATTTCTGTAAGGAAACTTTTAAAGACATTTAACTCTTCAGGCATCTAGTTTTATTCATAACCACTGGGAACAAATACAAACCCCATTGGGTTGCTCTAGAATTATGTATTTCACATATTTCAATTCCTCTAAAATTTGTTTACAATTTATCTGTAATAATCTCAGTCAGCAAAAATATAGTTTATCTGTGGATTTTAGTTCACGAGCAACAAAACCAACAGAGCAAGCGCAATTTTTATAGCTTGGCAAAAAAGTAAAGAATTTCACGAAGGTGTATGCTTTTAAAAGCCCAAACATATTTTAGAACTACTTTTATTAATTTATTGTAAATCAATTAAAAGAAAATACAATTACTTGATTTAGAAATGCAGGCCAATGTTTGTAAAGCTTTATAATACCTTTGTAAACCTACATAAACATTTGTGGAGGTTTTGGTCCATTTCTAAAAGTGTCATAATAGTTGTCATAATAGTCATTGTCGTGGTCAGAAGTCATGATATCTGGTGCTTGTTGCAATAAATATGTCGCCGGCTGTAATGAAAGGCTAATATAAGTGTTATGTAGCCTCACAAATACAAAAAAAAAAATGAGTAGCGTACGTCCAAGCGATGAATGAATGAAAATTGAACATAAGTGGGCGGAGCTTTTCCTGTTGGTTGGGGAAGGTGGCGCATGGATGTGTGTGTGTGTGTGTGTGTGGGGTGGGGGGGTCTATGGCATCTTTAATCATGAGTCACACCCTCAAACATGTCCAAGGTTCAGGGGGGCTAATTAAGAACATTCAACCCGGGTTCAACCTATTAACATGTTCAGTCATCCAACCCTCTTCCTCGCTCTGCTTCCCTCTCTCTCTTTCCCACTGTCTCTCTGCCTTGCTCTTTTTTTCTCCTTACTTTTTTTCTTTCTTTTTCACTCTCTCTCTGTATGCTGTTTTTGGTCGCTGTGTGTTTAAGACTGGACTGGAACACTTCAGCATGCATGCATGGATGAGGCAGGCTAGGGTGGTTCTTTACAAATTTAAAACAGCAACTGTTCATGTAGTTATTCTTGTGATGCACTGTAAGAAATTATAAGTGGCAATCTTTTGTAGTTTTGTTGATGTTTACAGGTTGGTCAGCAAGGTCAAACATTTATTTATAATTATGAAAAAAAGTTATTTTTCTTCAGTCAGTGAAGTACCTCATTCTGCATTTTAGTCTACAGTGTTCAAGTGGTGTACAATATGAAGATCAATCTTCCCTCCTCACTGTCCTTACTATCCTTTCACTGCGTCACATCAATGTTAAGAAACTCATTGCAGGTTTAAGGCTCAAGATTACTTCATAGTGAACAATGTAGCAGAGATATTGAGGAAATTTAGTACTTACATCTTTGGAGAGACCTAGATTTACCTTAATGAAGTTAAAAAGCTCATGTAAGAATATCAGGTCCAGCAAGTGGCATTTTGTACCATGCTTTAATATATGTGCTGATAATCTGACACTATGGTTGAATAATCTGCTTGAGCAACCTTTAAACATGCTTGAAAAAGCATGCATCAAAGAATCTGGAAATACAGTAAACTTCCAGTTTTACACGGATCAAAATTCGCGAATTCAGTCACGCAGATTTTTCTCATAGTTTTATGCGGAAATCTCCACAATAACGTGGAAACTGTTTTCACACAAGGGGACTCAGGGCAATGAGCCCTCATTTGAGCCCAAGTAGATCAGGGATAATACCCTGAAAACCATTCACCTTGCCACGGTGTCCCAATACTTTTTTTTGCGACCTTCCAAGTCGCATATCTCGGCAGGGAATTTAAATTAAGAGGCAAATACGGGTTTAACTTTAAATTTTCTTTAATGCATTAAACTGAGTTTTCTGGGAACATATTTGGGGGCATATTTAGGGTTTACACTATAAAAGCACAAAACATAATGCGGTTTTTCAATATACGTGGGTGCTCTTGGAACCTAACCCCAGTGAAAAGCAGGGGATAAACGTATTTCCTTATGTAAGATAACCAACTTAATTAGTCTTTTTTTAAAAACACAAAAAACCTACTTTTAATTATATGTGCCCTTTAACAGTCAAATAATATGTAATGACATGTTAATTATGTAATTATACTGAACAGCATAAATAACAGATTTCTCATGATTAGATCTTGAAACAGATTTTGGTCTGAATGTGCCACACCATCCTCCTATTAAGGACATTAGCTCTTAACAACTGGCATTAAAACATCTTGTGCTCAATGTAATGGCTTTTATGATCTTGCTCCAGCTAAAATAATGGACCTTAAATAATGGAACCTAGAAAAGCAGCCTTGATGGGGAGGCCTTTCGAACATGCCTTCCGTCTCACTGGGCCGTGGTCATTTTTCCAAATATCGACCCTCAAATGAGTGAGGTTTTACATTATGCAAATTAACTGCCAACCATCATGTGTTTTACCTTGTTCTGTGGTCGTCCTTTTGCAGGTGTTCGGTTGTCCAACAAAGCAATACACTACAGGTTAATTTAACAGGGTAATTTATGACATATTTTTGGATAAGCACATGACATTCCCACAGAATTTTTACTGCTGAGCTAGTAAATTAATTACCACTGTTGTCAGTCATTAAACACATTTTACTAACAAAAATAATAATAATGATGATGATAATAATAATAATAATAATAATAATAATTATTATTATTATTATTATTATTATTATTATTGCCAGGTCTACCATCCCATCTTTTTTATTTCTAGTGTCCATTCCATTGTCCAACCTGTCCTCTTCATCTTTTCAGACTTTTCATTGCCTGCCTCAATGACAAATATGTGACTGAGATCAAAGATGGGCCCAGTGGGATTTCCAGTTGTTTATATGTAAATAGATTGCTTAGTATAAAATACAAGAGAGCAAACTGTTCTCAGTAATGGTGAATGGAACCATATGTCTGCATCTAAATGTTTCCTCACAGAGAGCTATTATATTAATTCCAAAGGTAATAAGGGCACTGCTTGATGCTGGGACACTGTTTTATGATGGTTATGAGAAGGCATTGGCCTAAGATTTTCCCAGGTTTGTGATGTGGTGAAGCAAAATAGTCCTGAAAAGACTACATTTTCAATGTGTTTGTTGCAACCCCTGGTTCCTGGTTCACCACTCTAAAGAAAAGACAAAACCATAGTGAGCTTTTTGTTGTTTTTTTGTTCCTTCTCTTCAGAGCTGCTGATTTGGGGCCCTCTGAAAAGATCGGACTAAGGACAAACACCTGTACACCTGGCTCCACCTCTCTCTAGAGATACAGAAAGTAAATTGCAATTGCAAAATTACAATGCATTGTGTAAGTAGATGTTAGAGTTGAAGTTGGAAGAGTGGTAGGTTGGTTAGCCATCCCCGTTCTTGTAGGCTTAGTAGAATGATGATTCTACCAGCAATGATTCTACCAGCAATAGTCTATCAGATCACACAGAGAACACATGGAAGGTTTTTTGTGTTACTTCTTTGTGTTGATATGAACATAGAGTTAGACTCAGTGAAGAGATGGGTCTTCAGTCTCCATTTGACAATGTTCAGGGTGTTCTAACAGAGATAGGAAATTTGTTTTACCGCTCAAGTGCCAAAACTGGAGGCAGGACAGGGTGCATGTCTTTGACCTTTGAGAAGAGATGGGGATAAGTCGAGCTGTGCTGTGACTAATAGTCTGATAATTTCTGACAGTTGAAACAGAGCTGGAGCACTTTTAGGTGGAGTTGTTCACATGGCCACAGTGTTACTTGTGTACCTGAATCAAGACTTGCTTATAGGTGTGATATCTCCAAAAATATAACAGGATTTTGTCCGTATTTGTCTATTTTCGATGCAGTTAGGTCTTTTCACTGACACAGTGGTTATTATCAATGCAGACGTTCCTGCTAAACTCCTTCCCTGGAGCTAGCATACATAAAACAAAATCATGCTGTGGTCAAAGCCTAATCGCATTACTGCATGACCAAACACAGCTGCTAAAAACAGCCGTTGTCTTGAATGTTTACATCTATCTTCATAGAACAAAGCAGGAAAGAAACTTTATTTGTTTCTGACTATATTGAAGTAGGAATTGTGGGGGGGGTGGTGGTGGGGTGTCGGGTGGGCTGGGGTGCACTGCTTTCAAAAGCTCGGCTTCAGAACCTGTGCGACTGTGTGTTTGAACAAGATAGCACTGCAATTCTACCCAGACACACCGGGGAAATGCATGAAAGTAGGCAGAATAGTAACGAATATAACAATGAGTTATTTATTGTCCAAAGTGGACTATTCCTGTTCTTTTTGGATCAGAGGGTTGAGTTGATAAGATGCATCCAACAATAGGACTAAAGACTAATGACATGTCAGTGTGCAAAGTGCACCCTCAGCCTTTCCCCTTGCTCACATAAATTATCGCTCAGTAAACAAGGTATTTTACATACAGTGTTGGGCACTGCACTGGGATGATTCACATCCACTTTTCCATCTACTGTCTGTGGTGGTGGTCTGATTTTGGGTGCCTGAACTTTGAATGGTCCAAAACATTTCCGTGGTTACATCATGTGTGTTGGAATGTAAGTCACACTCACACTGCTGAATAAATGCAGAATTCTCTCAGTGGATAGGATGACTCTCACTCTCTCCTTGAGTAGAAAAAATGCAGGAATTTTTGAGGCTGTGGAGTGTTGAGGGGTTAGAGTTAGGGTTAAGGCTTAATTTTCAATGTTGTATGAAGCCACAAGGTATTTGCATTTGGAGTTGCCCTGGTACAGAAGACAACGATCTTCCATGCTTGTGTGGTTAGCAAGCTAGCTAACATTTATGACAGTTATCCCCATAATTATGTTGTTGTGACAGCTGAGTTTTTTCACATTAATCTTTAACAATGAAAAGTGTGGTTGGTGACAATATTGTGACTTGCATTTGACGTAAGCTGAAGTAAATCCAAATAGGACGTTTCACATCACAGCCAATTTAATTAAAATAACAATGATAGTTAAATTGTTATTAAAATAACAATGTAGCAGTGTTGGAATCTCCTAACATATGTTGAGAATCAAGAAATAAACCAGCATACTTGCTCATGTCTCCATCAGACGATTACCATCTTAGGCCGACTTCTTTATATTCGGCAGCTATTTATCCAGAATGTCATGGCATCTCTGTCTCAAAATTAATGGCAGTCAGCGTTTACCCAGGGCCTCAAGCATCTGCCCTCACTCTCTGTCAACCAGATTCTCATGACTCTTGGATGAATGATGGTTGCTATGAAATTTGTTTGGAATTAATAAATCAAAGGTGTCACTTCTGCAAGAGCTTCCACTGCCAGTCTGACCCTTTATTAGCTCTGAGAAAGACTGCCCTTTCCTGAAAGTCCCCAAAAAAGAATAAACACCAAAGATGTAGCATGTGGAACACTGGGGGAATATATATATATATATATATATATATAACACACTAAGGTGGCCAGTGAATGAAACATAGCCAAAAATGTTAACATTTGGCGAAGTTGGAAGCCAGTGTGCAAAAAAAAGTGGTAAAATCAGCATCTACTTGTCACACAGGTCATTACTATGGTAAATGTTTTCATGAACCGATATACAGGTCATACATTTAAAAGACAGGACCATCCTTCACTCAAGTGTTAATAACGTAAGGACTCAGAGATAGTATTATTGTTGAGCCATCAAATAAGTTATATGTTGTGCCGTCTGTGTATTCACATTCCCTACAGTTATCTGGTATGTGGGACAATTAGACAGAGCCAGTGAAAACTCCAACCATATATTTATTATTCACAAATTTTCCCAGTTTTCTCCACATTTTAGTCACGCCCAATTCCACCTAATCACTATGACTCCTCTCAAAGTACACTCCCTGCTAATTCTGTCAATTGTAAGCCACCCCACCCACCCAGAGCGAGTGAGGGACATCCTAAACATCCAGAGAAAGTGATGCCAATTTTGCTACACATACAAGTAAAGTATTACTGAGGATTGCGTCTGCAATCTCCCGATGACAGGGCCAACAGTTGCATAACACTGAAACCATAAATTGTGCCCTCTAGAAAATTTGTCCCATTGTTGAAAGATCAAAATTACACAGATCATCTCAACTTAATTTAATTTACAAATACTGTTGAATAAAGAAATCAGTTTTGTTGAAATTCCTGTCTGTTGTAACAGATCATGCACTACAGATGTGAGAGATCAGATTTCATGTTGGGTATTAAACATAAGTGCTTTCTCCCTAACCCCATGGCCGGTGTGCGTTAGGTGATGGCAGTGCTAAGAGAAATGGTTTGATAGAGGCCATTTTTAGGCAGACTTGTCTTTTCAACACTGGGAGTGATGCATATCCGCAGGTCCCTAGTTCTTCATATCCAGCTGTCAAATGTTTGTCTGACATCTGTGTGTTTTGTCTCAGGGCTCTTCTTCTGATCTGAGCCCCATGATGTCGTGAAAAAGTCCCAGATTTCAAGGCACATGGCACATGGTCCCCTGAGCCATGTGCCTTGTGTCTGGCAAACATTTACAGATGAAGCTTTGGTAACACGGATGCTGATCATGCACCACTTTAACCCCTACACTGTATGGTACACCACCCAATTAATACAGGATATTCTTTTTTTAAAGAACTGGCCTATGAGTAAAGGGTAGATGTTTCTAATAAAATGTCTATCAGTAGGAGTACAGGGTAGGTGTTTTTTAGTATAACGGCCAGATAATAGAAGCACAAGGTTGGTGTTCCTAATAAAGTGGCCAATAAATGAAAGCCCAGCCTGGAACTGATATGCCAGCAGGGACCAAAATTGCCTTTCAGGACAGAATGTCAAGATCACTGGATCAAATTCGTTTGATGATTCACCTCCACTCCACTCTCCTCATCCTGAACACCTGGACGCCATCCCGTCTTCAGGAAGGGTAAAAGGAGTCACATAGAGAGCAATAGAGAGAACAGATTTCCATGCACTGCTCCCAGGACTAGCATTAAGCTTGATAGCCATCGAGATCATTGGGTGGAGAGAGAAAGAGAGAAAAAAAAAAGAGAGAGAGAGAGAGAGAATATTCGAAAGGAACTCATTGGCACTGGAGTATCCACCTCCACCCATGTGAGACAGCGATGGAGGGCCTGCTGGCTTAGTGAACGTAATCCCCTCGACTGCAGCCAGAAATGTCAATGTTGAACAAGAAGTAGGGGATTGGAACGGGTTTACAGTTAAGCACTGCTGCGACCAGGTCTTGTTGGAAATATAGCCAGGCAAGTTGGTTGAGTGTGCGTCTTAAGATTGTAAATGTGCATGTGTTTTTGCTGGAACTATATTTGTTTTTCAAGAACACGTTCAGGCCTACAGGCCTTTTGTAGTATTTTTTTTTTGTTGAGAATTTTGCTACTTCTTTAGACTGATAAGTGCCCATGGTCATAAAGGTATAAATTCATTAAAATATAATTTCAACTTGGAATAAGTCCTTCTAAATGTTTATGCTGGTTTAAGTCAGTTGTCATGAACAGTTTGTGTCATGTATACCTATTGTGTAGCCTGAATGTCGGCCTTCAGTTGGACTTGAATCTGTCAGTAAATTCACCTTTTGATGCAGTTCATCATTGCAGCTCATTATTCTATATTTATATGGAGTAGGGGGCATAGTTAATCAGAGAACACAAAAGTCCCCTCACTGTCGCACTAATCTACCTTTTTAACAGACCAAACATTCTTTTAATGGATAATTGCTGACCATTCCACTGCAGCAACAACATGTTATTCTGCAAGGCTACTATTACTATTTAATGAATTAATTGATTGTTTATTAGATAGTTGTACAAATAATTGTATGACCATTTCATGGAAGCCAAGACTGTAACTATGCATTGAGTACAAAACCTCGTACTGAATGCTGTTCAGAGAAAATGGACTTCATATCTTTATAGAATTGTCAGTCATCGTGTGCTGTGAGGTCAGGAAGAGAGATGCGCTTGCAGAAATAGACACAGTACTAATCAGAATGGTCAGAGAGAAAACAAACTCACAGTGCAAGCTCTTAGCAGTCAAAAGCTCAGTTCACAGTGCTAACCCAGATAACGGTTCCCTGAAAAGAGTGGACAGCATCTCTCAAACAAAATGGGTGATGTGGTTTCCAGGTATTCAGTCAGCAGAGAGACGTAACATGAGTTAAGATGTGAGACAGGCATGAAGGCTTTTAAAGTTCAAAGATGTGGAAGACAAAATAATACAACAATCACGCAAACGAGACAGTGAATGGACAGTTCAAGCTGGACTTACAAGGGAACAGAAAAACAAGAAGCATGTGAAACTAATTTGAAGAAAGGGAAGGGGAGCCCAGGCTCCTTAGACCAGCCCAGTAGCTAAACAAATGAACAAATGAACACCCGGCAACACCTGATACCATAACACATGGATACAGACATAAATGTTCATGCTTGACAACCTGTTAAATGGTGAGTGTATCAAATTGCATTTCATGACTTCTTTGTGTGTAGTGGCAATGGACAATAACTGCTGGAGTATGTTAAAAAACTGAATCACACTCCCCGACAGCACCCAACAACCTCCACCCCCCACCAGCAAGCTGCTCCTTTCATTGAAGCCAAAGCACTTTGGCATTTGGGCAGAGAGCTAGCTTTGGCTCCACTGTTCCTCTGAACATTTTTGGACAAAATGACACTGGTGAGAGTGAACTGGGCTTAACCTGCTAGCTTCATAAGAACTGCTCTAAAACAACTCTTCCTACCACACAAACCCACTTTGATAAAGAGGGGGCCATGTCTTGTGTCATTATGGAATATGGGAATTGCAGTCACATATCGTTTGAAACTATAGGAGGCTTTTCAGTTGTGCTTGCTTGGAGCAGTGATTTGAAGAAGACTGCATAAAAATTGCAATAGTTTTAATGTGATCAAATCCAGCCCAGTATAATGAAGGGGTTTCCTTAATGAGAATGCAGTGAACCCTGGTGCCCTGCTGGAGATGTGAGAAGTTCAAGATCAAAGGACATAAAGGGAGAAGAAAAAAAATATACATTCCAGATGATCTTTTAGAAGAGCAATTTTGAAAGTCACCCAGATATTGCTAAGTACACCATACCTACTAACCTCAGCCATGCACAGCTAACTCTGCTTTGGTGCTTATAATAGTGTGGAAGAGCTGTTGCTATAATGAGTCTATGTTACTAATGGGTGCAAATTGGTTTGTGGTGATAGAATGGCTCCAACAGGTCAGTGGTGCTAGTAGATCTTCTTTACTAATTGTGCTGTGATGCTTTGTGCTATACATCCATAGCACAAAGTGATCTATGTGCTAATGGGATCCTTGGAACTAATTAGTCAAACAGGTGGTGCACACAGGCTTATGGTGCTACTGCATCTACAAAACTAATACAACACTAATCTATGGTGCTTATGGGGCTATCACATTGATGCCTGCTCTTGTGCGTGCATGTGTATGAGGCCTAGTTCTATTGTGAAGGGACCATCCTATATGAGAAAACATCTAGCTACTCTGAGTGTCCGGTTGGCAACCAGAGGCCAGTCGACGTGCAGTAATCTCAGAGGCCATGCAAGCTGGAGTCTCGGCAGACCTTGGATCAGATGGAAGGCCAGCTGTTCAATATTGGGAACAGATGGAGAAGGCATCTGGTGCTGTTCTGGGATCAGTCAGAGAGGCAGGGGAGAGAAAGTTTACAGCACTCCACTGCCAAGGTTTATATGAAAGCAAATGCTTCAATGTCCAGCCTTCTCCTGCAATACGATGCCATTATTCTTCTCAGGATCATGCTTGTGTTGTCTCATGCTAATGGGTTCTCTGTGGTAGAACATCACATGGATGCGTGCACACAGCTTAAAAATAAATTTCCCCTCAAAGCCTCTAAATAATTCAATCTCAATGCCATCTCAATGCAGAGAGAGAGAGAGAGAGAGAGAGAGAGAGTAGAAGAACAAATGTATTTTTAAGAGATGCAGAAGGTGAAAGCTGAAAATCCTCTATGTTAGGACTGCTAATGTATTGATAATTTACTTCAATATACAGGGCCGCAAAGTAACAGTAAATAGACAGTTAACTTACTTTCACCGAGTATGCTTTCACATGTTTCTTGTTCGGTCCAGACCAAAATAACAGGCGTGAAAGGTGCCTTGGGCCACATTCTGGATCAAAAGACCCTAATTTGGTCCGACCAAAGGTTTGCAGTGTGAATACTCTTTTATAGGGCTCATGGAGGGGAGAGAGTAAGAGTAATTTGGTCCTATGAAGAAATCCAAAATGCACTAATGTTCAAGGTATTTAATAAGAGCAGAATGGCAACTAAACAAGGCCGTTGATTCATTTACTCTGTTCGGTGGAAAAGGCCACCGTCAGATCCTCGCCCATCTACAAACTAATCAGTTTCGAGTACAGGAAGACATTGAGGTAGGTGATGATGACAAGACATAGGTGATGAGCTCAGAACATAAATGTGCACAGTTCTTTTGTGCTCTCAAACATGAACCCAAAACTAAATGGATCAAATATAAATAACAATAGAACCTTGCTTTAAACCTTGGTGAAAACAGAAGGTATAAGCTATAACTTTGGCTTTAATCATTAGCTTTTGTTGTCTGAATGGTGGCCCCATCATCAGGACATCGCAATCTCAACCTTCAATGATGCCAGACATCCAAGAGAATTTAATTAGCCTCTCAATGTCTAAGTGTTAGGATAGTATTCCCCCAACTCATAATAGTATGTTAGCAGATATACCAGCACTGGCAATCAGCATTCTTCTGAGTACATTGAGCTGCAGCGGCAGCTTCGGGTTCCTCAGAGGAATCGCATGCTTGCCTGTAGCCTTAGTATGATAGAGAGACCTAGATACTAGGGAGCACTGGCCATGAACAAATTGGGAAGAGAAATATAAATCTAAATCAAGGAGATGATTAATCAACATTAGTCAACTACCGTTTCCTCAGGTTGTAGTTTTGTGGAGATATGTTCCCACTTCATTAGAAATCAATTCATTAGAAAAATGGCAGCAATTTAATGACAAAACAGTACTAATAAAAGAGAGGAAAGCTAAAAATTGTTGACAGGATAAATAATAAGTGATTTGGATTGTCTGAGGGATTTGCTCAGAACACAGGATTCGTGATTACAGGCCAGTCTCTATAGCAGCAACATGGTAGATTTCATGCACACTGAAAGGATTTATGCCGAACTAAGCAGAGTTTGCATGCTTCCATGCCCTTAATGAGATTTAAGCACAGATTAACATGACGCTCATGCCGTTCTATATTCACCATGGGTCTCATAAAAGTTATAAAAACCTGTGTTCTGGAAGACTGTACAATGTACAATAGAGCTGTGAATGGACACACACACACACAGAGAGAGAGAGAGAGAGAGAGAGAGAGAGAGAGAGAGAGAGAGAGAGAGAGAGAGAGAGAGAGAGAG
>JBBPDE010212598.1:0-14407 GCA_037974605.1 Nannopetersius ansorgii
ACACACACACACACACACACACACACACACACACACACACACACACACACACACATATATACACACACACACACACAGTCACACACTTCGCTTTGAAAAACAAAGCGCAGTTGTACCACAACAGGGAGAGCCCTGTGCTGACCAGTCGGCCTCTCCAAAGCTGGGCGGAATTGGTCAACTAACGGCATTATCATGGCCCAGGGTAACCTTTCTGATTTATGAGGGTTTTATTGTCATACTGTAACACATCGTTTGGGCCAATAGTTGTTCAGTGACCAAGATGCTCACAATTTTGTTATATAATACCATGTCAATTAGCCAAAGCTAGGCCAAATTAGCCTCAATAATCAGCTGGCGACAGTTAAGACAGCATAAGGCTTATCCTAAAGTTAGGAAAGTTTAACAGTTTTTGAGTTTAGGATGCTTCTGTTATATACTTTTCTTAATTTAGGTTAGGATAGGAAAATTAGGAACGGTTGTTCTGTAATGGCTTTTTTCCTAAATATGATCCTAAACTGCCGATACTACACAGTTAAGATTTTTAGGTTAGGAAGTTGCTGTAAAACGGCCCCAGATCTCCAACCAGTAAAGCTTCCATAATAACAGATGACTTGCCAGGAATGACTGTGTTCTAAAAGCATCTGGAGACTTATTCAGACGGATTAATAAATCTCTTAAGTCATTTACCTCAATGGTAATTAATTAATTAATTAATTTGCATTCTAAATCGTTAATGTTCCATCGCTTGTGCGTGTGTGTCTGTAGCCCCTGTACGGGTTTCAGAGTCAGGAGTTTATCCCGTTCCGGTTTGCGAGCGGTGGCGGCCGAGAGCTGCACTTTTACGAGGAGAAGGAAGTGGACCTGAGTGACATCATCAACACACCCCTCCCCCGTGTGCCCCTTGACGTCTCTCTCAAAGGTAAATATCGTTTCAAAATAAATACTCACTCATAATTACAGTCAATAGGTCGATGCTTTCAAAGGAAACTCTAAACTCACTTATAGAAGTCAATCGGAAGTTACCTTAAGGGATGCGGAGTTCAGTAGAGTTTATACAGATGAGTTTATTCAGATCTGTTACCACGGCAATGATGTGGCTGGAGTTTATAGAGGCTCTGTCTCATGCCTAAAAATGAAGTGTAATTGTATAATTATTCTTTCTCTCTCTGTCTCTTTGTCTCTCTCTCTCTCTCTGTCTCCTGTCTCTCCGTCTCTGTGTGTGTGTGTAGCTCACTGGTTAAGTATTGATGGTGTCCAGCCGGCTATTCCAGAAAATCCGCCACCAGGTGAGTGCATGTCTTTGTGTTTGATTCAGTTTCTACACTTTACATATAGAGAAGTGCAAGTGTTGGATTGTCAGAGTGTGTTTTATTGGGTTGTTTCAGTGGCGTTACAGACAAAATACAGTTAAAGTGCAGTTACTCAGTATCACCTTGACACTGTTTCAGCCTCAAAACCACCTGACACACCATCCAACACATTCATTGATTGCTGTCTGCGTTCGTTGTTCAGTTGTGTTAGTGTGAGTGACGCTGAGGTTTCTTCTCCGCAGCCACTAAAGAGCAGCAGAAGATTGAGTCCACAGAACCCCTTAAAGCTGTTAAACCTGGTCAGGAGGAAGAGGGCTCCATCCAGGCCAAAGGTCAGAGTGGCAGCTCCACTGAAGTCAAAGGTCAGCATCTGTATTATTGTATCTGTATATGTAACATGTTTTTCAATTAATAACTGTTATACTGTAGCACAGACCTTCATCGCTGCTCATTCCTGTGTGTGTAGGAAAAGAGAAGATGCGGATGAAGCCCCGCAGTACACATGAGCTCTCAGTGGAGCAGCAGCTGTACTACAAGGAGATCACTGAGGCCTGTGTAGGGTCCTGTGAGGCCAAGAGGGCTGTAAGTGTGTGTGTGAGTGTGTGTGTGTGTGTGTGTGTGTTTCTGATACAACTGAAACTAAACTGCAAAAACAACCTGTTGCTGTTTTGAATTCACTGTTTTTGTGATGCCACAAAAATGAATGCAGGTATGCATATAGCCCAACCACAGCAGTGTAGCCATGTCCACTCATGCTAATATAAGAGTTTCAGCTCTACTTCCACAATGAGATGCAATACTAGACAGACAATCAGAACAGAGCTCATTTACATATATCAGTCTGAAAGGGGCGGTAACTTTTAATTTGGTCGTGAGGGGTAAAGAGAAGAGAGAACACCAGAGAAATTACTGTTTTTGTTGAGTAAATTCCACAAGACGGCATCAGTAAATGCGGGGTGATGGGGTCATGTTCAGACTCCCAGCTGAAATATCTGTACTGTTCTCGTTTACGGAAGTATCTGGACACCAGGGGACTCTGAGGCCTTCACTTGGATCATTACTGTCTGATGCTTATTTATAAGCATTCACATTTAAAGTGGTACTTTAAGTTGTGTGTGTGTGAGGTGCACCTCGAAAACCATCTCTCATCCCCTCTTTCCCTCTCCCTATCCCTCTTGCTGCGTGTAGGAGGCTCTGCAGAGTATTGCCACAGATCCAGGCCTGTATCAGATGCTCCCTCGTTTCAGCACCTTCATCTCTGAGGGAGTGAGTGTTAAAGCCCTTTTCTTTAAACCCATAAACCTGCTCACCCCTTTACTGATGCTCACTCTCTCTCTTTTTTTCTCTCTCTCCTCCCCCTTCCACCTAGGTGCGTGTGAATGTGGTACAGAATAATTTGGCTCTGTTGATCTACCTGATGAGGATGGTGAAGGCTCTGATGGATAATCCCACACTCTACCTGGAGAAATATGTAAGTCCTGCTTGAGCACAGATGAACACGAGGGGGCGCCACGAGAAGGTCCTTATTAATCAAAATAACTGAGCGGTGGTATCTGAGAGCAGATCACTCTCATTGAAAAACCTGGTTAAAGATGAGTGAAGTAAATGAATCTATTCCATATGAACTGATGGAGTACACTCATTTACTCCACTTGTGTTTAAACAGGTCTTTCTAACCATCAGGTAACACTACTTTATTCTAAGCTGCTTGAACTGTTTTTTGGTGGAAGAACATAGCTGTATTACAAATGTTTAATTAATAAATTATGATCTTGGGCGGTATTACAGAAACTTCCTAACTTGAAAACCTATCGGCAGTTTAGGATCTTATTTAGGAAAAAAGCCATCACAGAACAACCGTTCCTAAGTCAGTTTTCCTATCCTAACTTAAATTAAGAAAAGTGTATTGCAGAATCCTAGCCTCAAAAAACCTTAACTAGACTCTCCTAACTTCAGGATGACCCTTCTGTTGTCTAAACTGTCGCCAGCAGTTTATTTAGGCTATGTGTAATTTGGCCCATCAGCAAAGGGCTCTCCTGGTTGTGGTACGATTAACAAATGCGCTTTTGCTTTGTTTTGTTTGCTTTTTTTGCTAAAGGTGATTTTCGAAGCAAAGTATGTCAGTGTGTGTGCAAGTGTGTCCCTACACTTTTGTCAACAGTTTTCTATGACAACTCTGTCCCAATACCTTTGAGTTCGCCTGGCTTAAAGTGAAGAGCATGACGTTGTTTAATATCCATTTTTTAAAGATAGTAACAAAGATACACTGACAATACAGTGTTACGGACTGCAGCCTTAAAGTTACTAATAGCAGCAGGTAACAGTTACTTCGCAAGATGACATGTTGCTTTAGTTGCATGTAACAGACATAAACGTTGATCATAGATGTTATATCGCTTATTTAGGATTCCTAACTCAAGATAAAATAGAATTCCTAAATTCGGTTAGGATTTGCTTCTGTAATACTAAATTGAAAAAAAAATCCTATCTTAAATAGTCCTGTCTTAGGTTTATACTTAAGATAGGAAGTTTCTGTAACACAGCCCCTGGTCCCTTGTAGTGTAAAAGGGAATTAAATCATGACTGGGACAGAATCATAGCAGAGATTGACCATAGCACTATGTCTACTATTCAGATTCTCTCCTGTTTTACAATCATTAACCATATAAACACATCTGATTTATTGTAGAGGCTTCGATTTCTTTACAGTTAAGGTTAGTGGAAACAGATGTTTCCGACACAAATACAGCCAATTTATCTACCGAATAAATGATTGATCCCAGTGTTTATGGGGAAATCCCTTTTCTTTGAGGGCTGTATTGTCTCATGACGCCCTGCATGTGTGGTTGGAAAATCAGCAAAACACAAATAGGACCAAAAGCTGCTTCTTCTGGTATCTTCTTCTCTGAGGAGCTTTTAGAGCCAGATGTCTCATTCCATTCACATCCACTGTGAACAGTTTTGACTTGAGTTTCTCCAGCGTTTTAGACTGAACTGTTGAATTGCCAGAAAAACTGTAGAACAGTTTTAAAGTAGAAAAAAGAGAAACTTCTCAGACGGTTCCATTGTGATGCATTGCTCAATCTGCTTCCTCTCCTTCTGCCTCTAGCTTCATGAGCTGTTGCCAGCGGTTGTGACGTGTATTGTGAGTAAACAGTTGTGTTTGAGGCCGGATGTCGATAATCACTGGGCTCTGAGAGACTTTGCTGCCAGACTGATGGCTCAGAGCTGTAAAACCTTCAGCACCACCACCAACAACATCCAGTCCCGCATCACCAAGACTTTCACCAAGGTCAGATCTCAGCGTGTGTGTGTGTGTGTGTGGTTCATCTTTACCCAGCCATTCAGTCTAGGGCAGTTTAGCCCCAGCCATTTAGCCTACACCAGTTTTCTTGGAGAGTGTTGGAAACAGTAGGAAGTTCTGTCTAAATAGATGCAATTGTGTGTGTGACACAGGCATGGTTGGATGATAAGACTCAGTGGACGACCCGTTACGGCTGCATTGCTGGACTTTCTGAACTTGGACCTGATGTGAGTTCACATCTGCTCAAACCTGATACACTTCTCATCATGCTCACACACACACACACACACACACACACACACACACACACACACACACACACACACACATATATATACATGTACCTGATACACTTCTCACCACACTCTCTTTCCTTACCACCCCAGGTGATAAAGACATTAATAATACCCCGGCTGACGGTGGAGGGGGTTCGTATTAAAGCGGTGATGGAGGGTCCAGTGGTGTCCAACATCGATAAGATTGGAGCGGATCACGTGCAGAGTCTGCTGCTGGTGGGACTCCAGGGCGTGCTGCTAGAGAGACAGTTCGCTTGTTAATACACAGTTCTGTGCAAAAGTCTTGACCAGTTGAAACCTGACCAGAGTCAGT
Source organism: Nannopetersius ansorgii (assembly GCA_037974605.1). Taxonomy (NCBI): domain Eukaryota; kingdom Metazoa; phylum Chordata; class Actinopteri; order Characiformes; family Alestidae; genus Nannopetersius; species Nannopetersius ansorgii. The sequence continues at coordinate 5,224 of JBBPDE010212598.1, forward strand.
GGAATGTTTTTTGTTTGTTAAGCCACACAGTGATTTACACATAAACCAACCAATAAGCAGAACTAATCTAACTGAAGTCCTGAACCAGTGAAGAAACCGGTGCAAATGATTACAGATGATCAGGCAATGATCGGTATACTGGTGGTGCTGAATACTGAGTGGTTGGAACACCTTTACCTAGGCAGTTTTAACCTTTAGGCACTTTGCAGTCTGTCACAGTAAAATATTTCTCATTTCTTTCCTTTTAATCTACTCAGTATGCCAAAGATAAGTGTAACAAAAAAAATAGTATTTTTCCAAGAAGGTAAATTCAAAGCAAATTGTAAAGAAATTGGGAAGGTGCTCCTGCACAGAACTGTAGCTTTGTAGCTCCAGTACTAAAAACTTCAAAAAGATTTTGGTTGATCAACTGTATATTTTATTTATATGTTTTGTACAAACTGTGTGTGTGTGTGTGTGTGTGTGTGTGTGTGTGTGTGTGTGTGTGTGTGTGTGTGTGTGTGTATAGAAGCACTGTGCAAGTGTGGTTGCCAAGATGCGTCCTGCCCCGGATGTAGTGGATCAGTACCGCACTGATTTCGGGTATCTGGGTCCAATGCTCTGTTCACATGTGGTAAAGGCTCGAGCACAGGCAGCCCTGCAGGCCCAAACGGTGAACAGGACCACACTGACCATCACACAGGTACCACATACTCACTCAGACATGCATACATTCATCTTGTGATTTGTATTGTATTTTTGTCATTTACTGTTAGAATTGTATTTTAGGATTTAATCATTTAAAATCTTTTGTGTAGTGCTGTTGAATCGTATTGTTTTGAATGATTTTAATCTTATTGAGCTCTATTGCATTGTTGAATCGTATGGAATCCTATCATATTCCATATCATATTGCATGGTATTGTGTTATTGAATCATATTGTGTTAAGTCACATTTCTCTCCTCTTCCCTCCCAGCCCAGGCCGTCTCTCTCTGTCTCTCAGAGTGGGGGGGTCGGAGGGTCCGGAGGATCTCGCACTCCCAGCATCATCAAAGTGCCCAGCTCCCTGACCCTTATGTCCACCCGCCCGGCAACACCCACCCAGCCATCACCCCCAGCAACCAAGTACATTGTTATGGCAACTAGCGCTGGAGCTGCCTCCACTCAGCAGGTAAAGAGAAGAAACCCAGCTTCACCCTCAGCGCTGAGAATGTAGCGAAATTTCTGTTCACCATGTTCTTCCTCCGGTTTTCTTTTCCACCTTAAACAGCCACCAGGGATCAGATATGTAGTACTATTTAAGGTGGACTAGAAAACTGGAATAGGACGCTAACTTCAATGATACCTTAAAGATATGATTGTGGGTGTGTCCATAGCTAGCCACTCGAGTCCCACCCACTTAATTAGGATACACTCACATGTTCACTTTTCATGATCTCTCTCTCACTCCTCCTGTGTAGGTGATCACGCTAAGCTCCTCCCAGTCCAGTTCCCCGATAACCAGCACGGTTCAAAGTGGCTCTGCTCCTCTGCAGCCACTGGTTAAGCTGGAGTCTGGGGGTGGGACAGTGACAGGGTCGCGACCCCTTCAGAAATACATTGTGGTGTCGCTTCCTTCATCATCATCCTCCACCTCTCTGGAGCACAAAGGTGGTGCCACAGCAACATCGCCTGTCGCTGTAGAAACCAGCGTCAAATCAGAACGCTCAGAATCACCAGCAACACACACACACTCCCCACACTGAAACACACACCTTCCAACGTCACTTCTCTCTATGGAATTGATCTAATCAGAACGCTCGGAATTGCACACACTTGCTACATAAGTACACCACAAAGACACAGACACACACACAACAGCAGGAGTTGGCAGTGACGGAAGGAAGCGTTGTTGCTGGTTTCTGTGGTAACAGTGGTAAGTGGTGATGTGCATCAAGGAAACTGTAGCGTTTAGTCTGATGGTGTGACTGACAGGAGACAGGAGAAGAAAATGCTGGAAGAATCTTCATCACAATCTGTACTGAGGACTTTCACACAGGTTTAACCAAAACTGAACCGCTTTCATTTTTCATCTTCATTTTTATATTCTGAAATAAACCTGGTTTTCTAATAAAGTGGCTTTTGCTTTGAGTGTTGATCTGTATACAGCAGGTTTCATCTGGGTGGTGGGGGTGAACTCACTCATGCACGCTTTAGTTTGCACTAACTCCTCCAACAGTTCAGTTTACTCAACTAATTCTTTGATTCATGTGTCGAGTAATCACACAGGAATCTGACTTCCAACAGAGTAACTCATCTAATGTAAAAGCTTCACCTGAAACCCTTCCAGGGTTAAAGATTTATACACACAATCTTCAGTCAAAACATTAATACTGTTGGCCCCACTTATTTCCTCAAAACAGCTCTGACTTGTTGAGGCCTGTGCTCCATACATTCTTCTAAATGCCTGTGGTTCTGCACCAGTAGAACATTTAAGTCCTAGAATCTGGAGGCGCCTTGAGCACTTTTGGTTCTGGATAGGGGTTACACCCATGACCCTGTCACTGGATCTCCTCCCTTGGAGCACTTTTGTTAGGTTCTGATCATTCCATTCCAGGATCCCCGATACAAGGCCTGCCGTTTTGGAGATGGTTTGAGGAACATGATGTCCGTGCATTTCTCAGCTATGAAAAAATAAAAGCACATGAAATGCCTATCATCTCCACCCTGCACATCATGATCCCCCAGATTACAGTAACAAAGTTCTTAACATGATGTGCAGCACTTTAGGGTAATGAGGCCTTAAAATATAATTCTAATGGTTTCTGAATAATCTGCACTCAAAAACAACAGCGGACATAAACAAACCAGCTCCCTCAAATGAATCGGTTCATCACAAAGAACCGATTCCCTGACGAGTTCCTCGCCTCATCGCCTGTTCCTGCAGGGTGGAGAGAGATTGTGTGTGTTACAGTGGGGCAGGGCTGATGTACGTGTGTAGGGAAGTGTGTGTTTGTAGGGAGTGTTTTGATCCATAAGCAGGTTTGTTGAAGTGAATCGCGTTTATTGAACAGAATCACTTTCGATTTACAAAGACGCTCCGAGACCTTCGGTGAGTTCGCACTTTTTAAAAAGTCTTTAAATCTTCAGTTATGGGGTGGGAAGTTTTTTCTTCCTGTTTAATGTTTTACTTTTAAATGTAAAAAGTGTTCAGAATCTTGTTTAGTTCTCCAGCCTGTCGCTGTTTCCCTACGTTCGACTGCTTCTAATCTACTTCAACGTTAAACAAATGAGCTGATACTGGTTTAACTTTTGTTTTTGTTAATTTTGGGTGCAGCTATGATAGTTTTAGGAAATGTTTTGTGGTCTCCGTACGGTCTGATACATTTTAAAGCATCTTTAAACCATTTTAGACGAAGTTTGTCACGTTCCGCCTTCAGTGCTACAGCATTTCAGACATAAAGCCTGAGGCTTTATAGCTTGCTGCTCCATTTAGGGTGGTAGCTTTCGCAGTTTTTGAACGAAACGTGCAGAATTTCCATTTCCACGCCTAACTTAAGTTCTCCGCAACCTTCCAAACGCTGGTAAGAGTGTAAAAGTCCTCCACCTGACCCACTTACATACTCACCAGTTGCTAATAGGCTTATTAGGCAGTGTGTTTCTGGGGTGTGAGCACACCTGTGTAAAGTCATTTGTCATACGCGAACACACCACAGTACACGGTGTGAACTGTATTAACCCATTCACTAAGTGAAGCAGTGGGCAGTCAGCGATGCCGGAACAGTATGTGGGGATGGTACCTTGCTCAAGGGTGCCTCAGTGGTGCCACTAGCAGTCCTGGGATTTGACCCCACAGCCTTCTGATTGTAGGGGAAACTCCCTAACCACCAGCTCCCCAGGTATTCCTCGTGACGGGGGCATTCTATTGCACCACCACTCCTGATCCACAAATCATCCCAAACTTTGTAACCCCAAACTTGATTGCACTACTGCTCTCCAATCAGTGATGTGTCTAGAACTGACTGAAACCCACTTACACTGTGGCTCAGCAGTCAGTGACCTGTCTAGGATGGACTGAAACCCGCTAACACTTCAGCTCTACAGTCAGTTACGTATCTTTAACTCACTACGGCTCTACAGTCAGTTACGTATCTTTAACTCACTACGGCTCTACAGTCGGTGATGAATCTAAAACTTACTGAAACCCACTTACACCACGGCTCTATGGTCAGTGATCAATCTATAATGAACTGGAACCAACTTACACTGCTGCTCTAGTCAATGACCTCTCCAGAACAGACTGGAACCCACCTACTACAGCTCTGCAGTCAGTCATGTATCTAGACAGTGATGTATCTAGAAAGCACTGAACCCCACTTACACTACAGCTCTATAGTCAGTGGTGTATTTAGAGCGGACTTAAGCTGTTCTGTACAGCGGTAAAGCTCTTTATGGTAAATCGGGGTGGGGTGGTATAAAAGCCCATTTGTTGCCGGGAGAGATCAGGAGTCAGAAAGTAACGATGCGGAAGAGTTGCGTAAGTTCGACTCGTGACAAAAATGAGAGCAAAAATTGCAGGCTTTGATGCTGACCCCCGTGACCCTGTCTGGGGAGGGGGAGTTACTCCAGTGCTGATTTAGAGTTAAGTCATTCCTGTGGTCCAGATTTGAGTTTAAATCTGAGCCTGTGGAATAGACGCAGTGACCTTTGGCATTAATTGAGCTAATAAAGACTGCCATTCTATGAATATTAATTAATTGCCGTTATACAAAACCTGCAACTGTCACAGCTGGAGTTTGTGAAGGAGCAGTTAAAGGAAAGCAAGAGTTTTAGACAGGTGACAAAAACACCTACAAACAAATAAACATGCGCTATGATAAATGTTCTGTTGTGTTCTATAATGTTCTACAATGTTCTGTAACGTTCTATAGGGCTCTATAATGTTCTATAACATTCTGTGTGGGGCAGCTGGTGTCCTTGCGATCAGAAGATCATCATTTTGAATCCCAGAACTCCTTGTGGCACCACTGAGGTACCCTTGAGCAAGGTACCATCCCCACACACCGGCTGCCCGCTGCTTCACTTGGTGAATAGATTAAATACAGTTAAAGAATTTCACTGTTCACACAGTGTGCTGTTGTGACCACTGTGAGGGACCACTTTACTTTACTGTCCTATAATCGATGTGACTCTGTGGGTTAAAGTCACACACATCCCGATTGCTCTCTCAGCTGATGCGTGTCCTTCCTGTTTTGTTCTGTTTGTGTGAAAATGAGAACCTGGTTAATTTTATGGCACTTTTCATAATTTAGTTTCAACCACAGAGCAAACCTTCTATGTGACGTTCGTGGTTCTCAGTGCTGAGTTTGGCATTTTTCAGAAAACAAGTGACTGATCATACCTGACAGAAACCTGCTCACACTACTGCTCTAGAGTCAGACATATCTAGAACTCACTCTCTCACCTCTCTCTTGTCTCTTTCTCTATCTGTATCTCTGTCTCTGTGTTTCTCTCTCTTTCTCTGCAGGAGGAGTGAGAGCGAGGGAGGATGGAGGACAGAGCGCTGCTGCAGAACATCCGCCGGACCCCCAAACTCAGCATGACTACAATGAGTAAATAAACGCAAACAACAGTAACAATAAAAACTGTTCTCAGATTCAGACGTTTAGTGATGTCTGATCAGATTGTCACTCACATACACTGTCAGAGCTTCAATAACTGACTGGTCCAGTAGATGGTGCTCTAACACCACTTAACACTGAGAACTGGACCATCAGCACTAGTGTTCCACACACACACACACACACCCACGCACACTCTCCCCATTCTCACACGTCTCACACACACCCACAAACACTCACACATTGTTAGTGTGAGAAACAGTGATGATCCTGTTGCTCCATAAACAGAGAACTGTTCTTCTCACACACACACACACACACACGCAAACACACACGCAAACACACAGTCACACTTTCCGATTATTTTTATCTGCATTAATAGTCTTAATAAGCCCATTAATAATGAATAACTGTGTTAATAAGTTGCTGTTAGCTCTGAGGGTCAGTTGCTGGAGGCAGAACCAGTTCCTCAGAAGTTCTTGATTCTCTCTCTGTTCTGTTCTGCAGTTATCTCCAAGCTGATTGTTGTGGCGTTACCCATCGCCCAGATCGTCATGGGTACGTATGTCCCTCCACACTTCTGTTTCTGTATAATGTTGTAACGCACTGTAACATTTTTCCTCATTAACCCTTTTGAAGCGTATATGTTAGCAGTAGGCTGTTAGTAGCAGAGCTAATGTCAGATCATCTGTGGGGTAATTGCAGATTAGTGGTTATTGTACATTAGCATTAGCGCATCAGTCCTGATGAAGATGCTGTACATATTGTGATCAACATCCGTAAACACATTCTGCTCCACTGATGAAGCTCTGTTTGTGCCCGGATGGTACGAAGCAGCTAAGGCTAGCTAGGTGATAGCTACTCAGCCTCAGTGAGATCAGCCCTACCTTCAGCTGATGTTTCACATCTCTCAGGACATTCTGGAGGTCTGTAAAACTGTGTAATACTGTGTAAAAAGAATGGTCTAAATGATGAATTATGAAATGTGAGAGCAGGCAGATGTGAATTGGCAATGCTCCTCCTGTGTAACATGTTTTGAAGGCGTGTGACTCCGCCCATCAGGTGGGCTTCACCTGAATGAATGCCCGGTGAAGCCATATATCCCGGTGTACCTGCTGGTATCGGGCAGTTTCTCACTGGCGCTGGTCATCCTGTCCTGCCTGCCCTGCGTTCAGGAGCCAGAGGACGGCAGTCCCAGCGCCATCAGCAGCCTCTGCACTGCCTGGAACTCCCTCATCACCCTGTTCCTCTTCTGCTGGTTCATTGCAGGTAAACAGCACTACCCTGCAGGAACCGCTACTCACTGCAGCTTGCTGTGGGGATTAGACTTGGAGCTGGGGGGGGGAGGTTACTCATCAAGTGTGTTTGAGAACGAAGCAGAGCAGTTTAGACAATAAGACCTGACGTAATACTAATCAGCCATCAGTAGCAGTAATGCCAACCAATCAGCTCTCAGTGGCAGTAGTGTAATATGTGGTGTTATTGAAGTCTATATTTGCTTTAGTGTGTTTAAGCAGATTTTGAGTGCAGTCACTAAGACAGAGGTGCTGTGTGTCGCCCCCTGCAGGAAACGTGTGGATCTACAGTGTTTACGAGCCAAATTATGATAACCCACTTTCTGCGCAATACTGCGCCCGTTCTCTGTACCTGTTTGCGTTCTGGAGCACGACGGCTGTGTATATGCTGCTGGGTCTCATCCTGGTGGGTGGCTGCTGCGCCCTGATCTGCATGTGTGTGTGTGGCCGCGCTGGCCTGAGCGACGTCGCTGACGGAGTGTGACTGCCGCAGGGTTCCTCAGTGAAGGAATAGGTCAATGTTTGCTTTACTTCCTCTGCCTTAACTATTATTGGTGTGTGTGTGTGTGTGTGTGTGTGTGTGTGTGTGTGTGTGTTTGCGCATGCGTGCGTTTGTGTTCCACCACTGTATCTCTTTATAAACTGTCAGAATAAAACCACGTTACACCTGGCTGTAGTCCTGTTCACAGTAAGCACCTGTTTATTGATTTGCTTACACACAGTAAGCACATTATAAACACAGGGGACACAGCAGATTTCACATGTGTAAATAAATGTGTGTGAATGAGTGTGTGTATTACATCACCATCTTCATGATGTTCATCATCATCAGCCAACCATTGATTGCAGTATTTAAGGTGGTCAGAACAGGACTGAGGAGGATCTTCTCACCACTCAGCCTGGAGAGAACGTTAGATCTTTCTGCTGCATCTATACAGTGTCCTCCCTCTCTCTCTCCCTCTCTCTCTCTCTCTCTCTCTCTCTCTCTCTCTCTCTCTCACACTCACACACACACACACACATACCGCCGACTCTTTGTGTTTGTGTGTGTGTGTACACACTATGGACAAATTACACCTGCAGGGACTTTAATGACAATGGATGGGGTTAATGTTAATAAGGGTTTTGTGGGTGACTGACGGGGAACAAGAGTTTCCTCTAACTGTAGTGTGTGTGTGGACTTTATTACTGTAGATTAATAATTACACATAGATATAAACACAGGGGGCACAGGGATTAAATATTTGTGTGTGTGTGTGTGTTGAGGTTCTGGCTGAAGATTTACAGTGTTAGAAAAGTTCTATAACGTGTAAAAATCGCTGTAAAACTGATTTGAGGGCAGTTTTAAACACAACACATTCTCACACTCATTTGCATCATTTCTAAGATCACCTTCTTCATGATCATAATATTCATCATCCAGCCATCGATTGCAGGCGGTCAGGACCGACGAGGATCTTCTCATGAAGAGAACTTGGGATTCTGCTGTGTCTACACACTGTCCTACTGCATCTCAGGGGGTGGGTTTTTTGTAACTGAGGGTCATGACTTGTAGGTGATTGATATGGCAGAAGGAAGAATTTCCTATAACTATTGTGTATGGACTTCATTACTGTACATTAGTAATTACACAAACAGGATGAGGGGGTTACGCTGCAGTGGGAGTAGTGATGTGATGTAATGTGATTGGTCAGGGTGGCGTCTCTGGACTTTGGACCTCTAAGGGAGCCATGGTCACCTGACCTTCAGGAGTGTAGGAATGAAATGGTGAAGATCAGCGAGTTCTGAGGACGAGCAGCTCCACAGGAGACGTTCATCAGTAACAGACGTACTCGCTTTCTCTCCCTCACGCGCACACACTGTATGGACAAAAGTATTGGTACGCCTGACCATTACACCATCAGTGACTTTAATGACATTGTTTTCAAATACATAGACTTTCATCTTTGCAGCTATAACAGCTTCCACTCTTCTTGGAAGTCTTCCTACAAGATTTTGGAGTTTCTGTGGGAATTTTTGCCCATTGATTCTGTAGAGAATTTATGAGGTCTGACACTGATGTTGGACGAGAAGGCTTGCAATCTCCGTTCCTGTTCATCCCAAAGGTGCATGACAGTGCTTCTTGGTGTCCTGAAGCATTAAGATTGCCAGACGCGTTGTTGTGTTATAAATGCCTAAAAGGCCTTTTTAAATAATGTAAACCCTAAATATGCCCCCAATTTTTTTTACCCAAGTGCCATCAGACTGTTCAACGCACAGTAACTGTGGTCCTCTCTGTTGCACAATACATCTGTTCTTCATACTATGTG
>JBBPDE010212611.1:0-14406 GCA_037974605.1 Nannopetersius ansorgii
ACACACACACACACACACACACACACACACACACACACACACACACACACACACACACACACACACACACTCACCGATTAGTTCACATTAAGTATTAAGGAGATTAGCAATGCTGCTGACTGGGATTTTAACAAGGAACACAAGCAAACAACCTAATTCTGCCTCAATACTGAAGTGTTCAACACTGTCCAAGTTGCATTCAGCCACCAAAAGGCTAAAAGCGTTCACAAAGCCACAGTCTTAACCACACGAAACAGCTCTACATTTCTGCACTTGCCACATCTGGTAGGGGACAAGTGACTGAAGCTTCACTGCAGCCATAGATTCACACATACACATAATCTCTGGTGTGCACATGCATGCACATACCTGCACTTGCACACTCAAACATGTGAAAGGAGTGTAAAAGGAAGCTGCACAACCTGTTAGTATCTGCTGACTGACATCATTTAGGGCTTCAGAACAACCCATGCATGAGAAACTGTGTGTATGTACGTATGTGTGTGTCTGAGAGTGTGCTGGAGAAAAAGACATGAAGAGTAAGAGAGAAATAGAATCTGTAAAAGAGCCAATAGTCTACAGTATGTGTTAATCAGTTACCATCTGTTAGTGTATGCAAGTGTGTGTATATATCTATATATATGCATGAATGTGCATGTGCAGGCACTCCCACACACAAGCGCTTCATCTTTAACTTAAATACAGTAACTCATCTAAACGGTCCTGAGGTGAAGATAATTTGGAACCATCCTGCAACAATTTTACAATATGGTCATGTTGGCTTGATGTGACTAATTCACTGACTAACTGTCTGTATGTCTTTCTTATCAATCTACACAATATGGACAAAAGTATTGGGACAAACCTGTTCATCAGGGTTTGAGCTAGGCCCCTGACTTCCAGTGAAGGACAATCTTAATGTTTGACCGTGCAAAGACAGTTAAGACAACGCCATGCTTCCGACTTCGTGGACACACAGAGCCCTGACCTCAACCCCATCCAATATCTTTGGGATGAACTGGAACTGAGATTGTGAGCCAGGCCTTCTTGTCCAACATCAGTGCCTGAACTCATAAATGCTCTACAGAACAAATGGGACAATTTCTCACAGAAACTCCAAAATCTTGTGTAAAACCTTCCAAGAATAGTGGAAGCTGATATAGCTGCAAAGGGAGCCCAACTTCTTATTAAAGTCTATGTACTTGAATGCAATGTCATAAAAAAAGTCCCTGATGGTATAGTGGTCGAGTGTCCCAATACTTGTGTCCATTCAGTGTGACTACCTGTTTATTTGCCTGTCTGTTTATCCATCTATCTGATAAATGATACATTGTTGTGTGCATGCACTCAATCACAAGTGTCTACAGTCACAGTTACACACACGCTAACATTTTATGCTCCACAGGTTTTTACCACTCTTCTTATTCATCTATTTCATTTTCTTGTAAAGCACTGGAAAGTTGCTGAGTGAACAGCTTTAAATGAAAATGTCAAATAAAACAAGTTTACTTTACAAGATGGAAAGAATATGCAACAAGTGTCAAGAGTCAAGTTCTAGGCTGTCCTGTAACTTTAAATGCACTAGATTTATCCCATTTACTGTCATTTAATAGCTCGTTAAATATCCAACAGTTGTCTGGTGATGCACATTATAATCATAGTTATATTAGTGATATTTTGTAGGTCAGTATTGATGTATAAGAAAATAAACATTTCTGGCTAATAAAGGTACTCAAATGGTGAACATACTTTGTAAGCAAAGAACATTGAGTGTATTTTAGTAAATACACAAATTAGGGATGCATATTCTGACTGGTAGTATAGAGTCAACCAAAGCTTACATGTTCCTCTTGAGAGCCTGAAGAAGTGAGTAAAACATGTGCTGTGCTTGTATGCTTATAATATTTAATTTCAGAACAGTTTCTAATATAAAAAATAAAGCAACAATCTTTGAATTAAGCTGCATCTCAAAATGCCATGACTACTATAAACAAGTATGGGGGGGGGTCTCGGCCTTCGTTCTGGAGCCAGTTATGGATTTAAATAAGTGCCTTGCTTGAAATGCACAAGGCCAATCATAAATTATTTACATGCAACCTGCCAATAATAAGCTATAATTACGCTTGATAATGGTTCATAATACCTCCATCATGGTCATGCACATGCAATGCCAAAGCCTGCAGGTCAAAATCTGGCTATAAACCATTGAATATTCTATCTATATGTAGCAATGAAGCCCTAATGGATATCTCAAGCCTCTCATCAAGCAAGAGGATAAAATACATTTCTTGAGTGAAAAAGCAGTGAAAAATTGACCAAATGACAGTAATAACTCACAAAATAACACCGTATCAAAAACAGAGGGACCTATACTCTGCATACCCACACCCCCACAGTCACTGTGGTTTTTAGTTAGGGTTAGAATGGAAATATTTTTCAGTTAACTTCCCAAACTGTCTTAGTTGAAGATCTAAACTTTTCTATTCTAAGATTCTTCTACAAAGTGCTTTTAGAACATATTTATTAATACATTGTTTGCAGAGAGGAGTTTACAGTGAAGTTTAAATGACCGTAGATAGAACTCACTTCTCATTACTGCTAGCTTCACTTCCAGCTACATGGTAATGACTTCATGGTAATGACTCACATCACAAATTATAAGTGCCAAGTATGCTTAAAATGTTAAAGAGTCAGTAAAGTCAAAGAGCCTTCAATGCTTCTACTTCTCATGACAAGATAATTATCACTATGGTTTATGACTAGATAGAACAGAACACAATGTAGAATCATAATTCTTATGAATTCCAAAGGACTGCCGCCAAGCCACAAGTTCTTCTATTTTAAGTTTCTGAGAAAGATAGATACACATGGTTATATGGTATATGCTTTGTACCACCTATTGCAGTGCCATTGTGCTTTTTGGGCCCTACTAAAATAAGGTAGGCTCCCAAAATAATTGAGATATATGTGCCCTTGGTAAGAAACAGGGCATTGATTTTGAGTCTCCTGGCATCTCGTCTGGACAATCTGTCAGAAAATAACAATTATTTGATTATTATAAATGTGGTATCTGCAGTTTATCATTGCTGATACAGCACCAGGCCAAGCTCTATATAAATGCTTGAGTTTAATTAATGTATATTTAAAGGGGAAGTACGTTCAGTGTACTGTTGGACCAATATCTACATAATTATATTATTATGTGCATATAATGCTGGTAAAGTTAGATGGAGATGTTGATAATCTAGTGTTGGGAATCTAGTGCCATTTTGCCTGAGGTCAAAGGACGCTATCAATAAGCTGTTAGAATGAGAGAACAGAAAAAGAGTGGGAGGAACAGAGGGGGGTTCCTGGTGGTTTGATCTTCACAAGATGGTGACACTTTACTGAGCTGTGTATGATACAGCACTAGAAATAGCACTGGCCTGCGTCTCTTTGACTGACCTATACTCACACCGAAAGTGACAGATAACAGCGCTGCGTTCTTTAAAAACAGCTTGGCCCACATTTGCACAGCACAGGCTTACAGCACAGCATAGATTAAAAGACTTGGCCTAGACTCAAATCTTCATTTTGTGTTGATAAATTACTCTTGATGTGATTCGAATGTGCTAGCTGAAACAGAAGGTACACTATATTAGCCAAAAAAGGAGAAGAAGGCAGCGGCGACTAAATAAATGGAATTTTTACTTGAGTGAGATCTGCAGCAGATGGCAATACATGATGAGGTTTTTGCCAGTCAGTGTAGATTGAGGCTTCCAGGTCAGTGTTGGTTATGGTAACTGGGTACAAACTAATTATATAGGCCCTGAGAGAAGTCGACAATGTAATCTCTGCCTCTGGTTGTTGGCTTATGCTGACACGTGTTCCTTGACCTAGTCACTTCATAAAAGGGCGGTAACGATGGAGTGTGGAGGAGAATCTAAACGCAAGACGAGATACATGGCAGCAGAGGTGACAGACACATCACATGGGTGGAGATAGACATACAAACAGAGCGGTGACCTGCACAATCTGCAAGTCTGTGTTAAAGTACAATAAAATACTTGCGTTATGCATGGCAATTGGACACACGGCACCCGCGAGGTAACATGGGTGATGCTAGCACTGCAGGAAGGATGCTGAGTGACTGCCGTGGCTTAAGCTGTTCCCACTTTCTGTTGTGCACTTAAATTTACCAGAAAATTCAAGGCATCAGTCTATGTTTTGTTTAATTGTCATGTTGACTGTTAATATTACAGAGAACTTTAAGATGTGTGACGACGACTGGTCGACTCGACTTCGACTTTGTTGATGGATATGTCGATCTGAAGTGGTTCTTGCATAAATATGACCACCAACCGACAGTTTTTCTTCTTCTTCCTTTTTCCCACTGATTTTTCATCAAGGACTTCATATACTTGGACTTCACCTAGTCACATGAATAATAAAAGTTCTAATAAAAGTTGCTCACTAGGTGTTACAACCCCACATTTCATTTGTGGGGTTGTGACACCTAGTGAAAAACAGTGCAATGGCCAGTATCTTGTTCAGTCATCATAAAATTTGGCATGCTGCATCATTACCACTTTCTTTGGATGAAATTTCACGCATTGGGGATACTGCAACTGACATTTCAATATCACGAGAACTGTCTGAGGTAAAATTTTGATAGAAAGGATGTTTACACTAGGCTACATTTGCTCCTAAAGTTTTCCCAATATTGAATTTGGCTCGCCTTAACAAAATGTTAACTGGATGTTAATAGCCAATCAAAATCACCAGTCCATACATGAACCTGTGTACACACAATCTTTATTTTGTAGTCTCGTTCAAAATAGCATACATATGCTTTTTACACAATTTAAAACCATAAAATCAAATGTCAACCATAAAATGTCACTACAACATGTTTTTCTTTGATCCTCTGACATCATTTGGTCTATCTTCAAAATCTTCATAGATTTTGTCTTTAAAGCCTTTCCAAATTCAAACAGTCCTCCTTCGCCTGTTGAAGCACTCAAATCATTTGACCTCTTGCTACTTGGGCCAGTTTGCATGTTCTGCCAAATCATGCACCGCAATGCGGTGTGTCCACTTTAAACTGCAAACTGAAAGCAGGTCTTATTTAAAGGTTATGAAAAGCATTTCCAGCTGGAATTCAACTTACATTAGAGACCTACTCAGACACAAATCAATCCAGTGATGCTGCTGTATAACTCAGCAATCTCCACGCACACACACACTGGGACCTCAGGCCTCACTGTCAACCTATTTCTCTTGTGTTTGATGCTCAATCAAGTTGATGTGTAATCATTTATTAAAATGTAGATGGCAGGTAAAAGTGCCAGTGCCTTTAAAGTGCTGAAGTTTGGAGTTAATCGGGCTGTGGATTGGATTATCAACTCATGGCTTTGAAACCATTATCACTGCTCCCCTATACTTTCTTGTTGCACCTAAATGTAAAAGTTTATAAATACAGTAAACCCCTGCATAATCATGGTTCAGCAGTCACTACTTTAGTCTCTCGTGGATTTCTTCTGAGAAACGAACTAATCATTTTTTGCAGATGCGCGGAAAACACAGATATCTTTCAGCCCAAACATAAACAACCAGCACGAGGACAAGGAGGCGTGGCGCACAAGGCCTGGACGTCACAGTCTCCTGTATTTAGAGGCCAATCTAAGAATCTTATTTGTTTCTTTATGCTCCTGTGTGTGACACACACAGTCCAAAATTTTCCTCCATGGATCATCTCAAGTGTTTTTAAAGCCCTGTATTTTCATTACTGTAAACATTTTTTTACAGTATTTATCCAGCGTATACCAAAGAAATGCGTGTGTGTGAAATACAGTACAGTCTATACAAGGGTAACATTGGTATTTTACATTCTAGCACGGCGGGAGTTTAGCGTAAACTGTACAGTACAGATACAGGTTTACCTTTGCATTTTCTTTCAGGACAACATATTGAGCCGAGTTTAAAATGAAATTAAAGCGTCTTGGGAACATACTTGGGGGCATATTTAGGATTTAAACATTTAAAAACAGACATCGTTAGACATATCCACGGTTTTTCACTATACGCGGGCACTCTTGGAACATAACCCACTCGGTAAGCGGGGGCTTACGGTATTCCGTTTTTCACTCTTTAAATGAAAATGGAAATAACAAAATAAAAAAAACACAATCTTTGTAGATCTATCAAAATGAAGGCTTGCAAGGAATCTAAGCACAAATTTTGTAATGTCAGCTAACTCAGTGACCCCCAACCCCCAGGCCGCGGACCGGTACCAGGCCATGGGTTGCACAGAAAAAAACTTGAATGAAAATGCTGCTAATAAAGCTGCGAGTACACATTGGATTTACGTTAATTATTATATTTTTAAAATAGCCCCATTTTTAATGTGTATCACTTATTTGTGTAAATACGTATACGTATATTTTTCTGCCACTCCGTAAAGGCCGGGCCATGACGAAATAAAGATTGGGGACCACTGAGCTAACTGATGTTCAGGACTATGCTACCCATCCTAAAAGTAGGTGTACTCTTTACACCCTTCTCTATATAGACTTGCTCTAAGTGTTCAGTTTCATTCAACAGGATTTAGGATACTGGGTGCACAATTCAAAATGATCATATTATTAACAAAATCTAAAGGGAGAAAATCTATCTCTGAGTCATATTTGTGTATGATCTCTAGTGCTCAAACAACGAAAGTGCATTAGAGGGCGTAATGAATAGAATACCATTTATAATCGTGTGTAGTCTTTGAATTACAAGTGGCCAAATAGACTCATTAGCTATCCTGCTTCATAGCAGCTTCATCGCAGTTACTCCAACAGACACAGCTCAAACACGTGAACATTACTCTCCACTGCCCTTTGAACATGTCAAGCACCAGCCAGAAAGCAGAACTTTTGATGTTTTGTATTTGTGTTCCGACATTTACATAAACTCAGTGACTACAAAGACATATCCAATTCCAATTATTTTCCATCCTAAATAAAAATTGCCTTCATTTCATAATAACGGAACAGCTGACAGGTCCATACATTATTACACCACTAATAATGCTTTATACCAAATAAATATAGAGAGAAGGTCAGGCCTAATTCTAGGTACAGATAGAATTCAATGGAGCTGTTAAGGTGACAGTAATAGCACAATGCTTTGCCTCTTTTCCCCTTCTCTTTTGGAGGAGAGGTTTCCTGTGCTTTTGCAGAATAATCAAAAATATTCACACCCCCTGCTTCCTCTTGCTCATCCAAGGAAACCCAGCGCTCTCTCTCTCTCTCTCTCTCTCTCTCTATACATATATATATATACACTTCTCTCGCTTGCTCTCTCTCTCTCTCTCTCCCCCACCCTTCCTCCTTCTGTCATTTAACACACTGAACAAGGACTGTGTGAAGCCCATCCTGTCTTTAAAATACATTGATAGTCAACAGTTTTGGTTTGGTTACCACTGAGAAAATTATGAAGCCATAATAGCGCTGGGAAGGAAGCTGAACTGAGGGAGATTCAAAATTTAATTTCAGGAAAAAGGAAGCCTGAAGTCTAATCCTCGATTTGACCCACACAAGCATCAAACAGATGAAAAATAAATAACCCAAACCAATTCACTAAGGGGTTCCAATAACAGTGTACGTGCAATTAAAGCTGATTTAGCTGAGTTCATGTAATGAAGTAAAGAGAGAGGAAGGAAATGGAGGAGAAAAAACATTGTGAGAAGTGACGGCTGTTCAAAAGACATGTGAGCAAAAAAGTGCAGATGAATGCATTGAGGAAGGAAAACAAAAATAGGAAAAGAGGAGGCAAAAACTGAGGGCGTACAAAAGAAAGAAGGGATGGAAACGAGAGAATGAGAAAAAGGCAGAATGAGAGAGAGAGAGAGGCAGACAGATAGCAAAAGAAAGAGGGGGAGACAGAGGGAGGAGGAGAGGAATAGACTTGCCTAATCACGCGCTGGTCACACTTCCTCTTTTGTGCCCACTCGTTTCCTGTGCTTATTGTATAGGTGTGAGGAACCAGCGAGCTGAGAAAAGACTATATGCTGCAAACATGATGGCCCACACACCTGCACCCAACGTGACCTTTCAGCAGACCCCTCACACCAAAGCATTCTCCAAAACACACACACACACACACACACACACACACACACACACACACACACACACACACACACACACACACACACACACGAGGTTGGTTCTGTTGGTTCACCTGCATCTATTATAAAATAAATAGGAATTTAAATCAATTATGATAATGTTTAGTACAGTGTGTGCTGATGAACAATTAAAGTATTTTTGAACCATGTGTGTAGTTTATAACACCACTTTTTATTTACAGCACCTTCTGTAAACTCAATGAAGCTTTACAGGCAGAAAACCAAGAAAATTAAAACAGTAAAATCAGACATAGAACATAAAGCAAAAAGGTTCTTGCTCAGGAATCCAGTGGTGGTCTGCTGAGGGTAGGATTTGAACCCACAATCTCTTGGTAAGTATCCTACCCACTAGGCCACCACCATCCCACTTTAAAGGTCCGCGGACTGTGAGAAACCAAAGAAATGCACCACCATCTTCTCCTTCTAGCTTTAAAACACAACTTACAACTACTTAGTGGGCTGTAATTAATGTTTATGCACAGAGCCTTTGTTTCCAAACCTGCCGCAGTACATTTAATGAGAATCATTAACCAACTGCAGATCCCTTTGTTTCAACAGCATGTTACCCAAAGTCCCATGTTGCTAAACACACATAAATAACTCAACCATGTTCCTTATTTCAACAAACGCTACATGCACAATGACATGACAGGAAGCCTTATATAAATAGCAGCTCATTCCCTTTTTCCAACAATGCTCCATAAAATTCTAGGAAAAACCCTTTCCACGCTTTATACGGCGCATTCCTGCAGAGGAAAAACTGCCTCAGTCACTGGCGAGACGATGGTGCAGAGATGTAGCTTCGCCCTAGCTTGACGTAATTTGCCTGTGACTTATTAAACAGTCCCGATTAAAACTTAACTGTGTGTCACCAAAACATTCCTCAAGATTTATTGGCATGTTTTTATCAGTTACTTTCTATATAGTATATTACAAATAGATGATTTTGATCTGTTGAATTAAGGACATGTGTATGTATGATCCCATTCTAACTGAACTGATTTTAAGTTAACCTAAGCATATAAAAAAGGTGACACAGGGCCTAAATGCCTTAGTCATCCATCACTATGAAAAAGATTCAAGAGCATCCCATTGCAATAGAACATGTGCTGAATTTCACAAATTAGGGAATGGATACAAGAAAATAGCTGCACGGTTTAAAATGTCCATTATTAAAAGAAATATCGTGGATGCAAGTATATTTTGTCAGGAGCCACAGAAGGGAGGATGGTCAGATAACAGTTTTAGAATGATGCAGTTTGGTTGCATCATGTGGTCTTCGAATCCACCATAAGACATCACCTCCATGCCAACAAACTGTTTGAAATGTGTGCCAGAGAGAGGCCTGTCCTCCCTTTCACCACACGCAAAGGCATCTGGAGTTTGCCAGATGCCACCGGAACTTTAACTGCTGTGGCAGAAATAAAGATGGCTACACGGAAAAAACACCTAATATCAAGTGTTAAATATGGTGGAGATCTGTGATGCTGAGGGCTGTTTCTCCCCCGCAGGCCCTGGCAGTATTGTCAGCACACATGGCGCCATGATTTTCAGGAAGTACCAGGAGATATTAAAACCTGGCTGCCTCTGCCAAGAAGCTAAAACTTGGTCACGGTTGGATCTTCCAGCACAGCATCAAATTAAAGCACATATCAAAATCCACTCTAAAAATGCTTCAATAAACACAAAATCAAGCTTTTGTTGTGGACATGCTTTTGCCATGACCTAAATCCAACTGAAAGTCAAGAGAAGACTGGTGAGATCCTACATCAAGTAATAATCAAAAATCCCTTTTTTTGTAAAAATATTACAGAAGATTACAGGAGCTGCACAAAATACTAAAGAGGGGCTGTCAAAAATTATTTTTTTCTTGTGGCAATAAAACTATACCAAACTTATATATTCTTTTGCTGAGTAAAGGCAACATTGGATACATTTTCCAAGGAATTTTCATTGTCATTGTTTGCAGTCTGAATGAAATCAGTAACAACTCTGCTGTGCCCTCAATCTCACATGAATGTACTTTTACTACTGAAGGGAAACATTAATATATTTAATGGAAATTTAACATATTAAATTGAAACATTAACATATTAAATGGAGACATCAACATATTAACATGAGACACATTTTCAGACACTTCCTATTTGTATTACAGTAATCCCCTGCTTTTCGCGGGGGTTACGTTCCAAGGGCACCTGTGTACAGTGAAAAACCACGTTGTGTTTTGGTTTTTAAAAAAAAGCCTGAAATTTCTATAGTGTAAACCCTAAATATACTCTCAGAACACTTTAATTTCATTTTTAACTAAGAAGGTTGTTGGACAAAAGTATTGGGACACTGCGGCGAGGTGAAAGCTTTTCAGGGAATAACCCTGATCTACTTGGGCTAAAAATACAAATGAGGGCTCGTTGGAAAGGTCTTCTGGTGTGCATCACGGAGAAATCGCGCTTGGAGCACCCAACCCGGCTGTGGAATTTGAAAAAAGTGCTTTCATGTTGGCAAAACATCCAGAAAAAATATATTTATTGGCACAAAAAAAGCAAAAAAAGGGCAGAGGATATTTGCAGATTCTGCATAAAACTATGAGTTTGGTTCTCAAAACAGAGTGACTAAATCTGCAACTCCTGATCCGCATAAAACTGGGGGGTTACTGTATATGAAATGCATCTTACTGACCTGGAATGTGAATGCTGTGAATCGTCATACTTCCAGTATTTAGAAAACAAAGCCCTCATTTACAAGATGCATGGTATGACACACAGTACACCAGACAATACACATAACATTAGCAATAAGAGGAGATCAAACAGTACCAAAACCTGTCAAATGAGCAAAAATTTGAATTGGCAGAGATAAAAAGATACATTTATATCCAAAACCACTATAGATATTCTGATTACTGCTAAGCATTAGTACATCTAACTTGACTTGATGCTATTCTGAAGTGTTCATAAGGCTATAAGGGAGTACATATGCAAGCACACACACAGCTTGTCACTTCCAGCACTTGCGTCACTAGATTAAAGGTACAGAAGATTAATCACGGGAGAGAATTAATTACACTGGGAGTGTTGTGGCGACAGAGTTAAGCCTCACATTTTATAAACTCATTTCATTATCATCGGACTACACGGGCACACACACTATAATCCCAAAAACACCTTTCGGCAGCACAACTGCCTCAGAACGAAGAGTCTGTCAGAAAAACAGAGGTGTAATAAACAGACTACTGATATAAACTTAACTCACCAAAGCAATGGAATGTGTTAGATCATGCAAAGAGCATAGTAATCAAGGGCCGAAAGTATGAAAACACACAGAATCGTATGTAAAAGTTTGAAGTGAACACGTCCTATTCAGGGAACAAATATAACCAGGACACACAAACTATAACATGGGTTATGCACAAACTACATTTAAGGTTTTCCAATATGTTAAATTCTGCATTTAAACAGTAACTGGACTTCAAAAACAGCAGAGGTGGGAACTTACACATGTAATATGTCCAGGGGTGCCCAAACTTTTGCAAATTATTTTATTTGTACCAGGTGTTAAAATAAGCAAAGCTTAAGAGAAAAACCTGACTGAAGAATCTCCTTTCAATCTAACACCCATCTCCTCTATGTTCCTCAGTCCACTTTCAGCTCATGTTCATCTAAAAAGGGGCCATCGGCCTTCTAGCTCAGACAGAGGAAGTTTAAAAAGCATATATATATTTTAACCTTCTACTGTAAAGCTACTGTTCCTAAGTTCTGATGCTCTGTTATGAGAGCAATGATATACTCATACATAAAGATGGACAGAAATATGAGAGCTCTGACAGTGTGACCGAGGAGAGAGGGAGGTCACGTATTTGTTGCCTTTCTGAATATGCAACCTGCGTCAGCAAAGCTGTGTGTGCTCCTGGTGCCCAACCAGCAAGTGTGTGCATGTCTGCGGATATGTGTGAGCTGAGATAGTACAAGGGGTGTTATCGCCTATCACTCTACCATACTGGATAGAAAAAGACACAAATTTAAATTGTGTATGCACACACACACACACACACACAGATTTCTACAGATAAGCAGACAGACCCAGACACACACACACAATTTCTCTCCCAGCCCAGGGGTGCAAAGGTATTTTCCAGTCATTCAACTGAGACATGGGCCATAGAAGATTGTCTTGACTGTGAAAGCATATCACAGTCACATACCACAAGCTTTCCATGCCCACAAATATCCACACACACACACACACACACACGCGCACACGTGCACACGCGCACACACGCACACACGCACACACGCACACACGCACACACGCACACACACACACGGCTTGTCTTTAAAATGGCTTGTTCTGAAAAAAATTAACCGGCCATGTCTGAAGTCATAGACACATATATGCATTTGATCACTAAAAGGAACTTTTATTAAAATTTATTAAAAGTTGCTAAAAATCACAGTGCTGCTCATGGACTCTTTGACTGTTGTTGTTTGGCAACCATCACCTACCGTACTTGGACATTTTTAAAAATAAGTAACTTGCTGAACATTTTTTGTATTTTATCACATGTCTAATGTCACAGAAACAAACTTTTCATGGCTTAACGTTGTACTGTAACACCTGATTCAGCTGGTAATTTCCTGATTATAGTCCTGTGTGTCCATATGTAAGAACCACCGAATCTGGTTAAGTATGGACCGCCTGCATTCTCCAAAGCCTGAGGTTCTATTTTTGTTTTCCTCCATGCATTTAGCCAAGCATTACCCATATGATAGTTTCATTAGCATTTATGTCACAATAGTTTTGAACACTGACAATACTTAACCCCAACCAGCTACGGTATATGTTTCATAACAAAGAGATTCATTGTTATAGTTTATTCAAATGTAGTCTTGTGCAGGAACACTAAAGTTTTGTCGCATGGCTAAACATGTATTCTCAGAACAGCAT
This sequence comes from Nannopetersius ansorgii, assembly GCA_037974605.1. NCBI lineage: Eukaryota > Metazoa > Chordata > Actinopteri > Characiformes > Alestidae > Nannopetersius > Nannopetersius ansorgii. The sequence continues at coordinate 13,100 of JBBPDE010212611.1, forward strand.
TCATGTGACAAAAATTGTATTTGTGTTTTTGCATATTTAGTCAAATGGGATCATTAATGAGGCTGCAAAGAGTAATAAAGGAGGTGAGCATGCAAATATCTGCAATGCAAAGAGGAACAACTAGTGACAAAGTACAAGCATGTGAGGGAAAGAAAGGAAGTTCACATTTGTCAAAGACAAATTTGTGAGAACAAAAGAAAAGAACTGGGGAATTCTGATGGATGGAGACAGGGATAAGAGTGTTGTAGCAAGGAGAGAGAGAAACAGAGAGACACAGGGTGAGAGAGAGAGAGAACGGGAGGGAAGGAGGGAGGGAGGTAGGGCGAGAGAAAGAGAGAAAAATCTTTTGGACAGAGCCAAGGGAAACGTTGAGGATCTCTGCTTATGATCAAGTCAACCTTACACGCACACACAAACTTATGTGACCCTGGACACCAGAACTGTTATATGCACTTAGCAAATACACACACACACACCTCCAACATACGGTTATCAGTCAAGATCAGCTCTTATATTCCACCTTTACACCTCATCTAAATCCATTCTGTTCAGAACTGATCCAAATAGCTGTCATTTTTCAAACAACGTGGCCTTTCACGTGAAGGAAACACAAAATATTACTGTTTGGAAGCATGAAATCTGGTTAAGCCAGGCCATAAATAACCTTCATACTGATAAGTGAGAACCTGAAAAACGTGGGAGTTGTCCTTCCCCTCCAAAAGAAGTCATACCTTGAATCCCAAGTGTCAGCCATGATAAAAATTCAGCTTGTTACAGAAACCTTTAATCCTTAGAGACAAATCTTCTACGTCAGTGATGTGCTGCACTGGCAAATGACTTTTTCCAGGGCTGCTTCCCACTGTGGACAAATATGTCTAGTACAATAATTCTTCTGCGCTTCTGCTTTCCATAATATGACAATTAACCTTCAGACGTCAGACACTACTCCTCACTTTCAGCACACCTCGCTGCCAACAGAACTCTTGAACTAAAGAGTAAATATTAAGTCACTTGAGACGCAGCCAGAGATCCACAGGTTCCGAGTGCAATATTAGGTATTGCAGCAGAATATGGTTCATTAACAGAAGTGTGCTAAGCCAGGCAGGCAGGCGTGTCCAAATAGGTCCTGAAGAGCCTCAGGTGAATTTATACGCTGGGCCATTCCAAGATAACGGGACCATTTAGCAGATGAAACTAGGGTGCAGGTTTACAGTGAGTGTGTATGAAAGCACTCTCTCACACACACACACACACACACACACACACACACACACACACACACACACACACACACACACACACACACA
>JBBPDE010212653.1:2832-19772 GCA_037974605.1 Nannopetersius ansorgii
ATGGACGTTAAGCGCTGTGTCTTTATCCCCTATATACACTGGCTGGTGAGTTAGTGTCTGTAAGAGCTGTCCCTGTGGAAAACAAATGTTGAGCAAGGGTTTTGCTTTCCCAACTTCCAAACTAATGTTGCCCAACCGGGTTTGCGAGGTTGGCTAATGCTTTAATGTTTTTAATGTATTTTAGTGCTCTTTTCTGAATTAGAAACGTAAATGCATTGTCCTCGAAATGTAAGTTGGTTTATATAAAGCTTTGGTAGTTCAGTGATTCGTTTTTGGCTTTATTAGCTACCGGTCCTTCAGATACTTCAGCAGTGGTGAAGTTTAGGGACTGTCTGACAACATAGCCAAACATGTTTGAACAATTATTCTTTGACTTTTGTATTATTAACTAAATGTTACTGAATGTTAATTTCATCCCTCATCATCTTCAATTTCATTGCATTTATTTTTATTATTATTACTGGTGGCCTGGTGGTTAGGGAGTTGCCCCTGAAATCAGAAGGTTGTGGGTTCGCATCCCAGGAGTGCCAGTGGCACCACTGGGGTCCCCTCGAGCAAGATACCGTCCCCACACCCTGCTCCCTGGCCATGCCACACTAGTGGCAGTCCACTGCTTCACTTGAATGTTAGTTAAATGCATTCATCATGACTATAAAGTGCCACAATAAGTCACTTTCCCTTTTGCACTACTTACCTGTTGGTACAGCACACTAAGCCAATACACACAGCAATGTTACAGTTCTTTCTTACAGTTCTTTCTTATCTTGTCTTATTTTAGATTTTGGCTCACTTTGGAAAGCAGTACTTTCTTGGTAGAGTTCATTTAAACTTTCTGCAAAGGCAGAGGTTGCAGACTGACTATCTTGTGATGTTCAAGAAGCTTTGCAAAGTCCATCTGATGGGAATTAACACTGGAGCTCAAAAGCTCAGTCACTTTATTAGGTGCATGTTGCAGTGCATCCAATATTTATGCTTTGTATTCTCATGTTTAGGATGTTATGGTGCACCATGAGTATTGTATTAATGACATAATACTCTTAATCATGATCAGAATCAGAACACCTATTGATCCCTGAGGACATTTCTTATGTTATAACTAAACACATACACGAACAATATAAAGTCTAAAGAAATTCTATAATAGAATATGCACCAAAACCTCAGAAGGAAATACACTATGCTATACACAAATGCTGGACATAAATCATTTAGATAAGGAACTGGCAGTGTATTGTAATGACACATATGGTAGTTAGAGGTATGTTATTGCACTTAGTAGAGATCAGTAGTGTATAAGCAATATTGACCTAAGAAGTGATATTTACATGGTAAGACTATTGCACACAGGTAAAGTGGGTAGTTTGCATAGGTTTTGCACCTAAAGAAGCATTTTATGCTGCTTCACTCATGGGCAGTTAAAGGCAGGGTGCGATTTGCTAAGTGCTTCAGATTGTTCTCAGAAAAAAAGTTCAAAATTGTAAATAAACAGTAAGTTTCCTTTCGGGAAATGTGGCTTCTGTCAGATTAACGATCGCAGTGCTGTGGGAGATTCCCTTTGGCGTCATTAAAAACAAAAGTCAATTTTGTTGTCATAGTATACCAGTATCCATGAAGCCATATATTAATGCTAAAGTAAAATGTGAATCTGATTCTTGGATACTGTGACTAAATTACAGCCTTTGAACAGATCAGCACCATTATGGACATCTGTGCACTGTATGTCACTAAAAATACACTGCATCATGTTCAAACAGTCTATAAGCTCTTTCCCTTTACACAGCACTTTTCAAAGCAAAAGAAATGTTTTCTCCCAGTTTTGCCAAGTTTTTTGCCCAGCAACCAATGTTTTTTTTTTTTTTGTGTACATGAGCAATAAAAACAACGGCACAGTGTGACTTTTTAATACACTGGCGAGGAGCTGTCGCTAATTATAGTTTAGGGGAATGTGTCGAGAGGGCTGTGCGTCTGTGTGTATGGCGCACACTGATAAAGGCCTCTTTCTCATTCACTCATGCCCAGTGACTCATGTGCAACGAGGTGATAGTCGACTTAGGTCTCGTCTGACTTGTGCAGCTCTGCTGCATATTTGAAGCATTAAGACTTATAGTTGTTTTTGTGGACCCCCCCTCCCCCAATTGACAGTTCAAAATCTTGTTTCTACTTTGAAGTGTTGTCCTACTTTGACGATAGTTTGTGTGCATCATTGCCCAAGAGTGACCGAACAAGCGTTTATCTGTATAACCCAGTCTCTTGCTATGTGTTTAGTGTTTGTTTTTGTCTTTTTGTTGGGCCTTTCTTTTCTGTATAAAAGGAGGAGAAGATGTGTTTCATCTAAAAGGCCCTTCTAAGTTTGAACTGTGACTGATACAAGCTGAGGTAGCTCAGCATAAGCCTGTGTTGGGTTTCAGCTGTTGGTAGTTGCTGAGATTAGCAGGTTTGAGATACTATGACTAAATTCAAATTCACAACCTTTTAATACATCAACGCTGTTATAGACATCTGTTCACTTATGTACGGTATATGTTACATGACCAGTTCTGCCACTACATCTTGTTCAAACAGTCCTGCAGTTTTCTACAGGCTACAGCTGGGCCTTTTTGTGTGGTCTCTTTCCCTTTATGCAGCACTTTTCAAGGCAGAAATGTTTTCCAACTTTTTTTGCCCCGCAACCAATGGCTTTTTAATGTGAAAGTGAATGGTATATTGCTGCTGTTCTGATTCACATGTTCAGAGAGCTCCTAAAACAGATGGCTCACACTTCCATTGGGGGGGGGGGGATGTTAAGAGACATCCCTATTTGACCACTGACCTATTCAGCCTCTACTTATTCATCTGCTCCTCTGTAGAAACTGTGAGGTTGTACTTGTTTTACAGGAAGTTTGCCTATATCCTATTGTACCTAGTGATGAACTGTAACTCCGTTTTTGTCCGAATACTGGGATGTACAGACACAAGAATGTGTGTCCGCTGAAATCTGATATTTGTCATGTAAGTATCTACTGGTTCTGTTACATAACAGTGCAGTGTAATATGAAACTGAGATTAGATCTTTTATTCAAAAATGAATAAAGTGCAGATGTTGCTATAGTAACCATGTGAGGTGTAAATGTTCGGCTTTTCTGTACAGAGAAATGAAATATTGGTTAAATCTAAACATGCCTACTTTTGACAAGCTTCAGCTATGTAGTATAGCTTGGCATCATATATGCATCATAAACCAGTAGTTACTGCTCTTGTTCCTAGTTATTCTGCACCAGCCCACACTTTGTCTACATAATTAGAGTTGCGTTGTTTATCAGTTATGTTAAGTTTGGGACGGAACTCTGCAGGAAGGAGAATCGCAAGTGAAGAAGTTGATGCTCTAAACAAAGTAAAGTAAGGAAAAGTGGTCCCTTATAGTCAAACATGACCACATCATGCCTCACAGTGTAAACAGTGTGACATTCTTTCTTTCCATTCAGCAATTGAAGCAATTGTTTGCCAGCGATGCAGCGCCCGGAGATCAGTGTGGTGCCTTGCTCAGGGTATGACAGTGGTGCCTCTGGCAGTCCCTGGGATTGGAACACCCAGCCTTCTGATCACAGAGAGAACTCCCTAACCACTAGGCCACCAACTGCCTTAAAAATTTGTCCACACTGTGGACTCTAACTGCAGATCTTCTGATTTAGAGGCCGGTGCTTTAGCCACGGTGGGGCACAGCTGTGTTCTGTAGTTAACCTTTAAGCTGAATGGGATTTTTGCTAATGTAAGGAGAGTTCAGCCTTGTAATATCCTCTACAGAAGAACATATCTAAGTGCAAGGAATGGATTGGTCACTTCTCGCTTTAGGTTACCCAGCTGTACTGAGACACATTGCTTTGTGAAATTACCTGCAGCTCCTATTATAAAGATTTACATTCTGCTTGTAACATTACTAGACCTAGTAAGTTACAAGTTATGTTAAATGTGAGACTTTGGTCACGTGTAAGCAGCTACATCTGTCATGTTTGTTTGTGCTGGTGATGCAGAAGGCAGTGGTGGAGCATGTGTTTCACCTCATTCAATCCCATGTTTGGTTTCTCGTGGTGCGCAATGTCTTCATGCTTTGTTTTTCCCTACTCTTTAGCAAACATTCTGACCCATTCTGAGTCATAGACACACTTTGTTGCTTACAATTTAATGCACCTTAAACAGTAAGTGACAGGAGCTGACCCAAAGTATGTGTGTTTGGCTATATTCTGTATTCTGTTGTTTCTGCTGAACAAAGTTGCTATGATTTTGTGGGAGTGAGATTTAAGACAGTCCTGTTAATGCTCTGTAGGTAAATGCTGCAGAGTCCTCTCTCGCCTTCTCTCTCTCTTTCTTTCTCTCTCACTCAATGTATTTGTAAGCCGATAGAAAGGAAGGGTAGATTCTAGAGGCCGACAGACATGGGTTTTTCTATGGCCGATATTTAGAAATCGGGGGGGGGGGCACGATGTGGGAACAGTACCTTGCTCAAGGGTACCTCAGAGGTACTTAGCAGTCTTGGGAATTGAACTCGTGACTTCCTGGTCGCAGGGAGAATGACTTGGAATGAATTGACAAAAATGAACAGTAACAAACCATGCACAGCCATTCACCAGATGTTGTTCTTGTAGGAGATTTAAATATACGTGTTATGCACTGCCAATTAATCACTGCAGGACTATTGAAAATTGGATACAATTTAATATTATTTAAAATCGAGTAATCGTGATCTTAATTCTGGAACCTTTTCTGCAAGCAGTAACACTTGGTATCGTGTGCGTGCGCACGTGCGTCTGCGTGCGTGCGTGCCAGTCTATGAGTTTGCAGAGTAGGCTGTCTTACATGCTACAGCTTGTGATTGCATTCCTGTGACCTCGGCTTTTAGCTGAAGACACACAGACACTGAACTGTTTATGTCTGTCAGAGCTGCATGTTCACATTACCATGGCTTTGGTTGAATTGAATATGTTTCTGAGTTTGGTTTGGCTATGTCAGTGTAGGCTATCAGTGCTTTCTCATTTGGAAACATATTCTCTTAAGTCAACACAGTGCATTAACAGGATTTGAGTCAACAGGGCACTCCCTTATAGCACAGCAGTTCCTCACTCCCTGGAAGCTTCTGTCAGACTGTGTGTCTGCATGGGGAGGCTGTGGAACATGTCCCGGAGGAGAGCCCATTGATTGTGTGTGTGTGTGTGTGTGTGTGTGTGTGTGTGCACTTTCTAAAACAGCCTCACTAAGTTGTATGTGTGTGTTTTGTGCACATGCTACTGTGGCCATTTAGTGAAAACATTAGAGTTGCACAAGAATGCCGGCCTGGTTTAGTTTAACCTGCTAGATCGGTGGACCAGTGTGCCAGCTTTGCTACAGACTGCTGCCTAGAATCATCACCCCATCAGATATCCTCTCCCAATCACAAACACATGGACTCACAGAAGAGTTGCAATTTCTACTAGGGATGCAGCAATCATCCATTTTTATGGGCAAATCTGTTTGTAATTTCAGTCACAACCACAACTTTTTAAATTAGTTTTTAACCATCCAAATATGCTTTTTAGTAGTCAAAGTTGCAATGCAAATAGCAATATTTTCTTGTAATGGGTCAAACGGGCATCTTTAAATTCTTGAAAAAGATCTATTGTAAATAACATGAATCAAAAAAGCAATGGACCATTTTGCCATTTTGCATTTGACTGACCTGTGTTGTAATTTAAAGCTTTATATAATACGACAGGACAGTAAGCTCTGTATTTGGATGTTCCTGCAATACTTATGACAACATGTCAAAGCATAGTTATACATGGTTCATTGCTTCTGACTTTAGCACTTGATGTAAGTTAACAAAAAACAAATTGAAAATGCCATAGTGGCCTGTTAATATTCCCACTGTGACTTTTATAGCATTTTCTAAGTAACTGTTGCACCTTAATTCTGCAAATGTGCATGGACACGCCTTTCTGACATTAATTCCATCCAAAAATTGCAACTAAAATTGACCAAAATAATAAATTGGCCAGTTGACGATCACATGTTAAAGTAAAAAATCTGCCGCCTTCCAGTCTTGACTGTTTGTGCGTTCTACTACTGTAACATGAGTTATGCCATTTTATTTATAATGCTCATGTTTGGGATTTATGCCAGATGAAGAAACGGGATGAACAAAGTAAACGAACCTATATTCATTTATCCTAGTTCTACATACATTCTTCTGTTTGTGTCTGAACTACTTGAGAAGCATATTCATTATCAGCTTTACTTCATGTGAGAAGTATGGTATAAGAAGATGGGACTGTTAGCTGTTTACCCCTGTTTATTTCTGCCATTGTTTTTGTGATTTGATCAGCCGTTCCGAACAATCTCAGGAGGGAAAGGGGGAACCAAAGCTAGAACGCTTTGTTGCAACAGTGAGAGACTATGTGGAAGCTGCTCCGGATAGGGAAGTGCCACTCTATCTCTCCTCTGTATACCTAAGGAATTTAGACTAAGCCGTTTAAAACAATTGGCAAGATCAATAAATAAGACCTCCATCTTAGCAAACAGAAGTGGAGAGAGGAGAGCTGAAACTAAACTGATGATGGGTGGATAAAGAGCTTTGATGATTCAGCACTTCCAGTCTTTTCTGTGGTTTATTTTGGAAGTGATGGAAGAACTGTGGAAACATATTCCATTAAAATGAATTCAGAAATAGATGCATCAAATAAAATGAAAAGTAGCATTAAAAGTAACAGTCTACCGCATAACTCCGTTCTTTTCATAGGGATTCAGGGTATGGACAGCATACCAATATTGTAAATACACTGATACACATTGTGATTATAGTAATGCGAATACAGGAATGATTCATATGAAGGCCTTGATCCAAACATCACGAGAGCAGGTATGGTTGAATGTGACTGGTAAAGATGGTGACGTTCAATTAGATTCAGGGATTGGTTAAGCAGACTTCCATATAGCCACAAGATTCTTTTAGCATTCCTGTTATCTAAACGTTGACAAAGGGGGTTGAGATCAAGACTGTTCTTGATGGACCTCTGTGTGCATGGGAGCATTGTTATGCTGAAACTGGAAGGGACCTTCTTCAAACGTTTACATCAAAGTTGGAAGCACATAATTCATCAGAATGTCATGCTCTCAGTATAACTAAGGAACCAAGGCCAAGCCAAGAAAATGGCCCCAGACGGTTATTCCTCATCCACTGAGATTAAAGTTCTCCTGGCTCAAGGCAAACCCAAATTCATTCGTCACACCAGAGACTAGGGTTGTCAAAAAATAGATTCTCAGAAATGAATTGATGCTAAAATTTAGCTTTGAGTTTGATATCGATTAGCACTGGCATAGATACTTAAATGCCAGTTTTGCATCTGCCAGTTCATAGAAATCACCGGAAGACTATAACAATTTTCAACAGGCATTGCAGCGGGCAGCCCCTCCCCCAGCTACCTGGAGGACCCTGTGTTTACATGATAGACCCGTAGCTTGGCTGGGGAACTAGTGTTGCTTTCGTCAACGGAAATTATGACTGACTATTGTCGTCAATGAACATTTATCACGTGACAAAAATGAGACGAGACGCGACGTAAATGCTGGTCATGTAATATTTCTGATGCAATGTAAATGCTGATAACTATATATCATGTAATATTTCTGCTGAATAAGAACAAGACTAAATGTGGTTTCTAAAATAAAAACTATGCTAAAATGTCACTTTATTTTTGTTGACTAAACAAGACGTTATTTCCTGTGTGATAGGGAGGGGAGAAAAAAAGGATTGGGACGTTCAAGTTAAACTACGTTGCGTCCCAATACTTTTGTCCACTGAGCAGCACTGTGCATTTTCCAAAAGTATTGGGACGCAGGGTCAATATAGTGCCAAGGAGAGAGAAATGACACACACACACACACACACACACAGCATTTCCCATATCTAAACAAAAAAAGCTGATCCTAAATTGTTCTGAGTTGGTTGTGTAGACAATATTAGTTCAGGCCAACACACTGAAAGTGACCTTCCCTCATTGGTCTCTACGGAGGGAAAAAAGCATGTGCAACGGCCCCTAAGCGCACTTACATTTTTTTATTAAAAGGTTCCGGTGTTTGTTTTGTTCTCCCCCTGTAGTATTGAAGATAGTATTGAGTACCATCCTTGGACTCGGTATTGAATTTGAAATTTTAGTATTGTGACAAGCCTACCAGAGACCAATGGCAGTGAGTTTGCATATTATATTCGTCTTGTCTTTACTTGTCAGAAAACTGATTTTTTTTTGCCCTTCTTATATGACCTTTTATCATTAACCCTCTAAGTAGCCCTGTGTCACCTCTCACCTCTTTATGCCTCCCCGCCTTTACTGCTTCCAGTCCAGGCACTTGAACCTTTACAAAAAACCTACAACCAGCCTCTATAACCCTTTAAACAATGCCGTCTCTGATGAAGGAAGTCTCTGGTAGAACTCACTCCACTGCCAAGCCCATGATTGTGATGAGGAACTGAGACAGAGGTCAGGCTGAACACTGTGTCCTACAGACTTAATGAAGGTGGATAATTTTTTTTCCATCAGGTGACAGGATAAGACAGTATTACAAAGTGTGTTTCTGAACAAATGCATTTTGTGTTTTTCAGACATATATGCCCAGTTCTGTGACAATGAGAAGTCCTCTGAATGCAGAAGGTTGTGTAATGTCACTTATGATGTTCTAAATGTGGTTTATCTTTGATGTCTAAAAATGGCCTGTGCTAAAGGTAACTTCACCAGAAGGATACAATTTAATATCCTGTGTGCATTTTGGCAATGAAAGGAGCAGTTATGTGCTAAAGGACATTGTGTATGTGAGTCAAAAATACTCTCTCCAAATTGTGTTCCACCATACTGGTGGAATCTCAGCTAAGTGACAGCGTGAGTCAGCTTCATTTTCAATGTCATTTGCAAGCTCACCTCAGCAGCGCCTGAGTTTTTCTCAGATGCAGAACAGCAGCTTGGAAGATTGTTCCCTAATAGCTTTGCACAAACTCACACAGTTCATCTGAGGATATGGCAATCAGTTTGTTACTATAAAAGATTAAATGCTGTGGTTTCCTTGTGATGGAATAAGCAAACATATCTGCAACTTTTGCTGAATGATGTGAAGGCTGTAAAGCTGTCTACAAAACTGCACTAAAACTGCAGAAGTGATGGAAAAAGGAGGGATATTTCAGTCTCAGTGTAAACAGTCATAAATCATGGATGTGTCAACCACATGCATTAGAACATAAGGTCTGTATAAATCTTTGTCATTTGTCATTTGAACAGCACTTATGTCTCTATTATGATGATGACCACTTTGTCAAATTAGTGGTTCTTTCTTGGTGGCAGATCTGCTTTAATGCATTTTTTTTTACACTGTTAAATGCCAAGTAAGTTTTTAACTGGACATTGCTTTCGTATAATGATGGTTTCAGTTCAGAATGGAACTAGAGTCCTGTCTCTTATAACTACTGGAGCCTGTTATTACACTAGCTACTCTACTAACTGAGCAATCAAGACTATTTTACCCTAATCATCCACCAGTGATGGTCACAGCCACTGGGTTGTTTGTGTGTGTGTGTGAGAGAGAAAGCTGTGTTCAGTTAATACTTTTCAAAAGATTCAAAAGACTTTTACAGAATCTCATCCTATTTTTTTCCTGGATGAGCTCCCAACTGTTGACTCATTTTTCAGAGTAGCTTCTAAATGCTTCTAAAGAACAGATGAGACTCTGTTTCAGTGACTTACAATAATATAACGTTAACACGGTAAGCTTCTGTAATGTTGGCTTGTCGTCATGGAGGGAAGGCCATTGTTTTTTGCCGGCTGTTCCGACAGGACTTCTTTTCTTTTAACTTGGTGTTGAAAGCTGTTGAGTGTGTTTTAAGTGTTCTTTCTCTTTGGTTCAACAGTAAGGGTATGACCTTATAGGTGAATTCTGCTATGAAAATAAAAATAGTCAACAGTGGAAATATTGTTGACTTTGCTGCTGAATAATTTAGATTCATTTGGTCAGAATGCTCAGACCATTAATAAAAATGCGGCAGTTGGTTTGAGGCTCAATTGCTGCTTTATATGAAAGGTATCGGTATTCCAAAGGCCAGTGTTTTGACAGTAAATTATATTTACAGGCCATTTTACAAAAAATTTCCTCTAATTTTTCTGTGATGATGAACCCAAATACACATAAACAACCTAAGGCTGCACCATGGAAGCTGTAATGAGGTAAAAACTTTTTGAACTAGAACTTTACTGTACAGCATATATCAAAACCAGGCCATCATTTAGAAGAGCAGGCTGAAGGTCAAACTCGCCACAAGGGTGCAGCTCGTTCCCCACCCATCTGACTCATACACCATGCCTGACGTACACACACTTGTGAATTCTTTTTGATGGCTATGCTGTAATGCCTTGGACCAGTTTAGCAGTGGTTAGGCTGTTCCTTTTTTGTCCTCTTTCCCTGCTTTAGCTAAAAGTAGGCTGGCTTTGCTTTGCTTATAATGAGTTTTTCCTTTTCTCTCATCAGTTGCCTGTAGCCGTTTATCAGATGAGGAAGATGATAGACTTGATAACTTCCTTTAGTTTAGTTATGAACAGGGTTTGGTTTGGTCATTTTTCAGTATTGGAATAGCCTGATTAAGTGGTGCATATGATGTCTGGATTCAGCCAAATCTTAGTTGTTTTTTGTTAAACTATCTATAATCTAGTAGTTTTAGGAGCAAACACTCCTAACAAAAATCTAGTTAGCTGCTTTGAAAGTACTGGCTTTGTGATGATTTGCCAAAACTCTAATTGATCTCACTGTGAGCAGCCTTTTCTATTTGTTGTCCAGTTGTTTAACATGAAAATGGCTTTACTCTCTGCAGTAAGTGTGTTTTGTTCTGACTGAAATGCTTTAATTTTGCTTTATGAACAAAACACACTTTCGGTTATTTACTTTAAGGGACAAATTACCCATAGCTCTTTTTTTTATTGTCCGTTTTCCATTTTTCATAACTCTCTCTTACACACACCCTAGCCCATCTGCAGCTCTCTTTTTGGCAAGTAATAATATGAATAACAACATAAATACCATTATTTGCTCTCAAAATGGCAAACTGGCATTTTAAAATTCCTGAATGATAAATAATGTTTCCTTATTAAACAATATGAATCAAATAAATGGCTGCATGGAAATTCAAAGGGGAGATTTTGGTACAGTTGTAGCAGCACCAACAGTTCTCTTATCAGTCTTACATTATTTATATCATAAAACTGCCAGACAAAATAAGATCACAATTTGGCCGATTTCCAGGTGTGTGTTGGGACCAAACATCTGCCAACTGCAATCTTGGCCAGTTTCTTTCATGCAGTTTTTTAGTTTGACTGTTCTTATATAACCCATCTACTACTTGTGCAGCCCCTCTTACCCTGAGTGGAATTCTCTTCTCCCCAAGAGCCGTTCCCAGGCCCTTAGAGAGGGCTCTCTGTTTTACTCTCTGACCCTCATCCTTCCTCAAGTATATCTGCCAACACTCCTCCACCCATGCTGGTTGAGCACAGAGCTAAGCTTTGCCTGGTACCAAGCTTTGCCTCCTTGAGTGATACTGGTTTTATGGACCTTATCAGCTCCTTTTGAGGGGCAGTACTGATTCATGTGCATTCATTCAGTGCTAGTTCTCATGTGCTTACTGTGGAGTTTGAAAGTGTTCTGTAGTGATTCACCAACACAGCCTGTTCTTTTATATGGGACAAATGAAATTCTAAACTTATTAAGTTCATACTGGAGTTATTCAGCACATAGCTAAATCAGAGGTTTTTTATGCTTTTCCTGCTTCACCTGGTGAATGGGTTAAATACAGAGGAAGAATTTCACACTATTCATTGCTCAATGCCATGGTGTGTTCATGTGTGACTACAAGGAGCCACTTTACATTAATACACAGCTTTCAGGTTTCATTTGCTTATTTACAGTCACATATGTAGATCATCTTGGTCATAAATGATAGACTGTGGCTCTCATTTGATCAAATAAGTGCTTTTTCAGTCTATAATATATGGACAAAAGTATTGGGATGCCTGACCATTCCACCAATGGGTACTTTCATTACATTGCATTCAAATTCAAATAGTTGTTTTCCCCATTACAGCTATAACAGCTTCCACTCTTTCTAGGAGGCGTTACACAAGATTTTGGAGTTTCTGTGGGAATTACTTTGTACCCATTCATTTTTGGAAGATTTATGAGGGCAGGCACTGGTAATGTTCAATGAGAAGGCCTGGATTGCAATCTCCATTCCTGTTCGTACTAATGGGGTTGAGGGCTGGCCTTTGTACACGCCAGTCAAGTTCCTTCACAACTGTGTCTAAAATATCTTTGTACGCTGAATAATTAAGAAATGAGGGGCCTAGCCCAACCCCTGAAATACAGATGTGTCCCAATACTTTTGTCACCAGAGGAGATGCATCAGGCAGCAATGAGATAGCAGGCGAAATCCTGGCTGTGTATGTATGTTGTCAATATAGTGTATTAGCTGGTTTTATCAAAGCAAATAGCTTTTTATCCATAATCAGTTCATGCTCATTACTTACCCTCCTCATAGACGCAGAGCTACAGATTTGTAGTCTCCTGCTGTGATTTAAACGGAGTGAACTGAATACTCTGCCAGCTCTGGCCTGACTGACTGACTGCTGAGCCCTTGATCAGATTTCACTGTTTGGTGAGTGCGGCATACTAAGGCAATTTCCTCTTTTAGATCGTCTACTGTTACCCCAGACTGTCGGTGACTATGCAGCTTGGTCATGGCTTGTAGGAAGGGAAGGACATATCCAAGTGTTGGTGTCACTATTAGTAAGATGTTAGTTTAGCTGATTCACCTGCTGTCAGACTCTATGCCTTGTTGTGGTGGGTTTCTTGCTTTTGTGCAGTTTCACATGCCTGCTAAATTTAGCTTCTCTGTGCTATTTTGGTCCCCTTCTATTTTTTTATCCATTGCTTGATTTCTATACACTGCTCCTAAAGGAAGTTGCATCAGCGTAGACTGCTCTAGGCTAGCTCAAAGGTGGTGAGAATGTGGGAAGTAGATGAATAGGAATGTTGTGTAACAGGTCTCCAAACCCCCATGCATAGACATTGTTCCAGGTCACAGATACAAGTTATAGTAGCAGAACAACAGGAAAGCTTGTCTAGTGTATATGCTGTGTTTTAGGTTTACAGAAGTCAGTGTCACAGGGTGATTTCATCACATCAACGTGTCCAGACTCTTTCCTGCAACACTGCAGTGGCACCTCATTACAGCTTTGCTCCGTTGTAGTTAGGCTTCCCTTACGTTTTTTCAAATATGAAAATCACAGTTTTCAGGGGTAAATGTTGCATATTTTCTCACACTTTTGATGTTCGAGTTATGTACCAGAAACCAGAAACATTCTGGTTCTGGTTATGTACCAGAAACAGTTTATTTTTACATATTCCTTTCCCTCCTTCTCTTCCTCCCTTAAAATGAAAGAGTCTTTTACAGTGCCTTTACTGATTAAGAACGCAATAACTACACCTTGATTTTCTAGGATCCTTAAGTTTTAATCCGCCGACGCCCCCCTTCTTTTCTCCTCTGTGTTCCCCTTGCAGTTTTACTTTCCCTGTGTTTTAGTGGTGGTCTGAAGGGCTTTTAGACTCGCCTAGCTCCGGGCAAGTATCAAGTTTCAGATCTGAAAATGGTTCTATTCGCCAGAATGGTCTCAGCTCTGAGATCCAGTCAAGGATTGATAATCAAAACCAGAGGCAGTTCTGTCCTCAGGGCTACAAGTATTGGCACTAGCAGTATGGTCGACATATGCCTGTATGCCTGTGTATGATATTCTCAGTTGATCAAATTTCGAATTACAAATTCAGCAACAAAAGGAAACAAATGCAGGTAATGACTAAGCACTTTAATTCTTGGGAACAAGGGTATGGTGGTGTTTTTTTTTTCTTCTCCCGCCTGTGCGAGTGTTAACAGATGATGGAAACGTTATGCTTATGTCATTTTTGCGCTATTCCCATTGATTTCTCAGAGGACGTTTGGGGGCTCCATATGAGCACTTGGGTTTTGAATAGCCAGTCTCAGCTGGGATGTGCAGCTGTGCTCATTAGTGCAGCACATAGTCTGCATGAATAGAAATGAGGTGGTTCTTAGTTCTTTGGTGGGTTTGAGAAAATGCTCTGTCTGTTTCTCCCTGTCCTCCCTGGCTGCACAGTGTGGACAGCAATGATGTACATATTTCAGATAGGATGCAGTAGGCTGTGCACCTACTGAGCTGCAATACTTTTGTTGTTCTTGGGATGACTTCAGAGTTTAATGATTAATGATTCTTGTAAGAGACATGAGAAGGGATGAAACATTATAAGATTTTATTAATACCAGTGCCATTATCGATCCTGCCTCTTGTTTTTTTCTTTTCGGGTGGAAAAGGCAGCTGTGCCATTATCTCTGAACACACTGTGAAATTTCTGCCTAATAGCATTTGAATCTATTAAAATAAATTACTAAACTTCTAAACCAAATAAAAAATGGACGAACTAAATGGTCCTTTGGAAAAACGGGGCCAGTAGGAACAAGCTTAACTTGCACATAATTGGCACATAAAATCAACAGTTCTGCAGCAAATGAGCTACTTTACTTGCACAGTGCTTGTTTTTATGTAGGTTTTATTAATGAAAAGGAAAAAAAAAATCATCTTCTGCATCTGCACTGCTTCATCCTCTCTGCCAGTTGGAAGTGGTTCTGAACCAGTAAGAATCCTTCAAGCGCCATAGTCCAGAAACGTTGCCTGACATTCACCAAAACATTGTATGTCCCTTAGCTTACGTCTTTCCCTTAGTTAGAGGGCTTCAGATTTGCAGCCCTCTAACTTCTAGGGGTTGAACATTTTTACTTGTTTTGTTTACAATTAGTCATCATTACAGTAATATGTTCTAGTTGTCAGTAAAATGGTATTTATTCTTCTAGAAATGTCCTTCCATGCTCCAGAGGCAGATAGAGGAAGTTGTGAGAGATGCACTTCAGGAGAGGTTTTGTTCAACAACAGTTAATTTTGGATGCCAGACCTTCTCTCCACAAACTTACATGGAGCGTCTGATATATACTACATGCTAAATTCACCACACATTTCACATTTTCCCTTCCACAACTTATTCCTTCCCAAAAAAAGAGCACTGGTCCTTTCAGAATGAGAAATAGTTGCTGGACTGAAAGTTGACACTAAAATGTATAAAATGGCTCTAAACTGTTAGTAACAATTAAATGTACATTGCATGTTTGCATGACTCATATACCATGTGAGTTTGTTTTGGTCTCGCTTAATGCCCCATGATTCGTGGGTTTGCAGTTAGTCAAATAGTTCCTGTTAAATCAGGCTGCTCGTGAAACCTATATGATTTGGTTTAGATGCTTTATTTCAATGTGGTTTTACACAGCTTGCCCATGAAATTGGTTTTGTCACTTCTAAACAAGTACATGGCCTTGTGTTTAGCAGGAGAAACAGTTTTCTGAACTCTCTTCCTGTATATACACTGCTGTTTTTTTTAGCCACTGTATTTACGACCATTTTGACTAGCCTATGTGATCCCCAGGTAGGCAGATCAGGCAGTTCTCCTTTAAATGTTAAAGTCTGCTGAATAGACTAAATGAGTCTTTATTGGTCTTATGAATGGACAATGGCATCATGACTGCCTGCTGCTTTCTTTATAGCTGGACTGTTTACCACATCACTCCAGATGAGGACCTATGGTTATTCTGGTGTTCCTGCTGTTATCTTGTTGTTTGAAACAACTCGCAATTTATTGAGCTATTTTAGACCGTGTCTGTTTGTGGAGGAAACTCTAGGTTACGTCAAGAGTGAGCAGCTCAGAGGGGGGATTTCCTTATTAACAGGAAGGGTGTGCTCAGGTACAGTGGAGCAGGATTAGCATGTCTTCTTTTACATAAAGTTCACTTTCTGGTTAAGATAGTTTCTGCTGTTGTGCAATACTGTCGTTTGTTGATCGCTCCCTTTTAACAGATTAATAATAAAGTGGCAAATGGCAGACGCCCATGTCTAGAGTGACTTGCCATCATTAGTTACTTGGACGGTCCCCCTGGAGCAACTGAGGGTTAAGTGTCTTGATGGTGGTAGAAAGGTGGGGGGGTTCACGGGAAAGTATTTTACCCCCTCAGCTACTAATCTCTCAATACTGAGCAGAAGACACCTATAACTGATGTTTGTGGGTCACACATTGATTCTTTGCGCTGTGGAATGCTACAACAGTCTCAGTACTCTGTAGATAAATTCTACAGATGTCTTGTTTACATATGGTTGAGTAGTTACTCTGCTTAAGCAAACATTTATAAAACAGCATCTTGGTTGGGTTAACCTCTTGTGGTTATTTTACAACTGTTATAAACCTATATATGCACCAGAATTATTATTTTTTGTTTATTACATTGTTTTTCTGCATGATATATATTGCGTGTGAAGTAAAAAAATGGAGTGGTGGTGCTTACCATTCCAGGTGTCTGTTTGGTGTAACGGAGCTGGCTGTGCTGGTCAGGGGTAGCTAGGCTTGACTGCTTTGTCTAGATATGGTGCTGCTTTTGTGCCATGTCAAGGAAGCGTTGCCTATCAGCTCTTCCAGCCTGTTGGAATGTTGTAACCTGTTAAAACGAGTGCTGAAAGGAAAGGCAACATGTTTTGTGTCACTCCTGCAACTACTTATGAATATGAGTCAGTCTTAACAATAAAGCCACCTGCCGAAGTCCCCTTTGTGCTGCCAGAGCAGCCCTGTGCCATCGAAGTATGGGCTCTACAAAATCTCTGAAGGTATCTTAAGGAGACCCCTTAAATCTTAAGTTGTGAGGTCTCTTAAGAACTGGATTAGATTGTCCAGCACATCTCACAAATGCTCAAACAAATAAATACAGGTATGAATACACCTCAGACGCATAGAGAACACAATGAGGT
>JBBPDE010212654.1:0-14402 GCA_037974605.1 Nannopetersius ansorgii
TGTGTGTGTGTGTGTGTGTGTGTGTGTGTGTGTGTGTGTGTGTGTGTGTGTGTGTGTGTGTGTGTGTGTGTTTTTAGCTCCTATGTCTATAGCATTACAGGACTAAAACAATGGGAGAAAAACGTTTCTATTAATTACATTTTCAAAAACTGAAAAACAGCACCAAATTTCTAACCATACGGCATGCATATTTTATAATGGGCAATTTTTCATTAAAATAAGGTGCAAGCCGAATATCATATATACTTGATGTCGAAGATTGGATATATAGAACCTATAGACCAGAGTACTTTACCTGCCTAAAGTTTTGTCACACACTGAGATGTTACTCACTGAATGCTAAAACAAATAAATTTACTGTTTTTTGACCATTTAAACATTTTCATTAGCTAGAAATATTTTATTAATCACTACTGATCAATGAAAAGGCCACCTAATATAATTATAATTTTGAAGCGGATCATTCGATATTTAATGAAATATTTAGTGACAGCCAGCACTTATTTAAGATGGAACAGTAAATAAGGGCATTTAAAGTTAAGGGACAGTCCTGAATTTGACTCTGCAACACCAGTTAATATGATGTCAAACAGGCACTGTTACAGATTATTTCAGTCTTTCAAACTTGTTCTGTTTGGTTCATATGGTTTATGAAGTAAATGTATGAAATAAGTTGATAAGTTGATGAATGGAAACTGAAAGAGTATATTGATTTGATTTGAGTTAACTGATTTGCTAGAAATTGGTTGTATTTCTGAACAATCTTCATTAGATAAATTTCTCTCTCACACACTCTCTCATTCTCTCTCCCTCTCTCTCTATCTCTCCCAAACATTTTAATTGTTTTACAATATTTGGCTAAGTACTATTATGACCATTTTTGAAATACAGTTCACACAAGCATGTATTTTTCATGTATCAACAAACTGCAAATAATGAACATTGCCTACCATTCCCAGCTGAGAGCACCATTAAGAGGACAAATAGTATCAATGCCAGTCTGTTCATGGTTTGGCCTCTCTAACATCTCGGGCAGTGCTGTATGCACAGGGCTGATGCTGCATTTATTCAGCCTGCTGGTGAGGGGAGGGGTACAGGGAAGCTTATCTAGCCTATATCCATTTTTAAACCATATTTTTTATACATATGAAAATGCCCGTTTGTTGATATACATTCAATGAATATTTAATGAATGAAAAATGAATAGCACATGCACCAACAGAAATTGTCATAAAATCATACTGGAGATATGAGGTTTTCTTATGTCAGTAAAAACAGGAATACTTCTTATGTCACACCAGCGGCCTCCAGTAGCACTTGTAGAAATCCACCTTAGTAGCTTTTCTTTTAGATAACTAAAAAGTTATCTAAAAATCTCAATGTTTAAATTATAAATTTGGCTTATAATCAAGGAAGCTGTAAAAACATCACACTAAACTTAAAAAATTATATAGCAGACACAACCTGTTTAACTCTGAGGGGTAAAGAGAAGATGAAAATGGTAATGTAAAATAAATTCAGCATGACTGTTTTAGTGACCCCATGCAAACATCCTCATGAAAAATATACAGCTCCAGAAAAAACAGAACATTGCAATTTATAATCAGCATCTCTATCAGTATGACAACCATTCCATGCCAGTGTCTGTTAAATTCCCACACAAGCACCTCATTCTGCTTTATGAGGTACTGTTTAGTGATCCCCTGAATCACATCTTATTTAATAAGGAAAAGTATAAAAATCACTGCTGTAATCAACACCCTCCTCTCACAATGTGACAGCAAAACACATATCAGGTAACTTTTGCCATTTTGTTTAGGAATGAACAAGAGATTTATTTCCTTTGAATTATTCACATTATGTTAACACTGCATAATTTCTCTTATTTTGATGTGGTTTCCTTTCATATTTTGCTTTAAGGAACGATATTTTTGTTTGGAAGCAATATTGTCAGCAGTTCTTAAAAATGAAGGCAAAGCTGTTCAGTTCAATACTTATAGTACTAACACTTACCTATAAAAAACCTGATAAACTGAACATTTTTGCAGTGGTCTCTCATTTTTTTTGGAGCTGTATGTGTAAACTTTGATTGTGAGTCAAGTACTGTGTGTCCAATCAGAAAATTAGCTCAAACTGAAAATACTGGGGAAAAAAATTCAACACCACTGAAGCACATTTTATCTAAGAATATAAAAACTCCAAAAACATTTTAAAAACAAATACTATGTATAGATATGTATAGGACAGTGATCATCATTGACATCCTGTACACTGAAGACTTCACCATAACAAACTGATTAACCTTGGTTGATTCACCAACAGTGGTTTCCTGTTTACAAGATATCTATATATTTATCTAAATAGAGTGACCCTGTCTGGAAGAGGATGCAGGTTGGGAATGCCAGGAAACTATTTTTTTTCTTCTAAATGTAAGTGTACCTAGTGTTCATAAATAGAGCTATTGGTAACAAACATTCAAGGTGTGATGGGCATGGAAAGATGGTTACACAGAAAAGAACCTTGTGACCCACTGAAGGATGTTGACCCACTGATGGTTTTAGGATGCTTTTTCTCCAAAGGCCAGCAAAATATAAACTAGCATATTTCTGTTGCATATTTATATCATGTGGTTTTCTGTTTTATCTACAGAGTAGTGTATTTGTGCAGTCACATTACAATCAGCGGTAATAAGGGCCAAATTGTTGAATATGGGGACAATTTCACCCTTTACCCATCATTAATTCTGACATATAAGTATCTGACCATAGCTAAAACATTCCAAGAAGTTTAAAGCAAAAAGCACAGGATAAGATAACATGAGAATTCATTTTGTATTGTACAAGCTTTATCAAACTAACATTATTCTTCATAGGTATTTCCGTGAATGCCTCGTCTTGCAAGATCCCATTCTGAAAGGAGGAAATGCGTTTTCCAAAGACATCAAAGCTAGATTTACAAGGATGGAGACATTGTTTAGGGAATAAAAGTCTACACACATAAAGCAAGCCCTGAACAAAAGCAAGTCTGTCAGTCAGGACTGTAGATGTGACTTTTGAAGTAATGCACAGAGACAAATTTGTTTGCTGCACGGTTTTGTTTTGACACCAGAAATCTTATCTCATAGAGAAGACAAAGGTGAACATTTTTCTATAGCTTACCCCCACACTGATGGTGTACTCAGAAAATTAAGATATTTAGAAACATAATTCTAAAAGTACATTAGTCCTTGTATTCATTTATCTAAAAAAAAAAAACTTTCTGTTTTTGTTTCACGAAAAGTGCATTGTAAAAAATCTATTTTAAATTATATTTAACTTATATTTAAGATGCCTCTTATTAAAGCAAAATGATGTCATAGTCAAATCAGATAATCCTACAGTATTGTTTCCGTTTTAGAATTTGTTTATGTCAACTAAAGTTCTAGTTTAAAAATGGTCTAAATGATCTGCCTTGGCTCTGTCTTCAGAAATTGTGCCTGACAACACGCATCCACGAGTGGGCCAGGTTCATCCTCCCACCTAGCAAGGTCATTTGCAAATACTAAACTATAGATTTGAGATTTTAAATTAACTGTGCTTTTGGTGCCTATAATATATTCCAAGTACAGTAATCCCAAAGTGTTGACCTTGACCAACACCAACAAGCCAAAAGCCCAGAATGCCACGTAACTTAAGTCCTACAGAAAAGTGGACCAGCAAAAGTTGCTGTGCAGGAGGAAAACTCACAAACCAACACCACAATAACAGAGACGTCGCCTTCAAGAGAGCTTGTGTTTGTATTGTGGAGGTAGTGGACATCTGGTGTCTGCCTGTCCACTCCTTATGCCAACGGTACGTCTCCCTCTTTGACTCTTTATTTAAGTCCTGCATCTAAGACACACTGTACTGTTACGTCTGTCTGTATGTAACGTGTCTGTGTTTGTCTCCGCTTTTATAGATTCCGGATCAGCTGGGAATTTTGTGTCCAGGGCTCTAATGTCATAATTTCGTCTCCCGGTGGAGAGATTGCCAGCCCCTATCTCTGTGAGGGCCTTAGATGGGCCTTAGCAGGGAGATCTGTCAGTGAGTCCACACAACCCTTAGGACTTGACACTCAGAAAAACTACAGTTCTATGTGTTAGAACATCCTGAAGCCCTTATGATTTTAGGATTACCTTGGTTAAAAAAACAATCCAGTAATAGACTGAACGTTTCCAGTATTGAACAATGGGCTCCTGTTTGATGGCCCCCCCTGTGGGCGATGTTGTCAAGTTCCTTTTTTCTTTTCTTTTCCTTACTACTTTCTTGTGCTGTGTTAACACACTTAATGCAAACACCTATGATCGGGCGACCTTGTTAAAATTGAGGGAGCGCAGTAATTTGGACTTTTCAACCTGATCTCGCTGGAAACCTACCCTGAGCTAATACACCATGCTGAATCGATGCCTGGCCCACCGGTAAGGGGCTCTCCTGATAACAACAAGCCGAAGCGGAGGAGCAGCAGGCGGCGAAGAGCGGACCGAAGGCTCCGGCCCTTGATTAGCAACGGAAGGCTAACGCTCCTGGTCATACTGTTTGCAAACATTCAGTGTCTGGAAAACAAAATGGACGAACTCCATGCTCGGATTTCCCTGCAGAGGGAAATTCAGGAGTGCCCCATACAGTGTTTCTGTGAAACCTGGCTGGGGGAGAAGACACCCGATGCGGCAATAACGCCAGAAGGCTACACAGTCTTCAGAGTGGACCGAAGCACTACGGAGAGCGGCAAGACTCGCGAAGGAGAAACGGCTGCCCTCGTTAAGCAATCGTGGTGTACTGTCTGTAAGATCACTTCTTAATCCTGTTCTGAAAATGTGGAATTTCTGACCCTGAAGCTAAGGCCATGATCAACAAGCATGAAAATAAAGACTTTAATCACTGCAATCTAAAAAAAATGGCCTAAACTGCATCAGTTTGTAAACTTCGCCACAAGGGGAAATACTGGATCATTGTTACACCAACATCAGAAACACCTTTTCAGCTGCACCAAAACCTTATTTTGTAAAGTCTGATCACTTGGCAATCAGGCTAAAACCCATTTACAACAAATGGTTCAAGACAAGGCCAGTCACAATCGGGGCCATTAACACCTGGACTGATTGTGCAAAAGCCAGCCTGCAAGATTGCTTGGAGGCGTCAGACTGGAAAACCTTCAAAGAGGCCAGTGATGACATCCATGAATGAACCGAGGCAGTGAGTGACTACATAAGCTGGAGCACATCCATTTGTGCTCCTCCCAGAACTGTGCGTAGGTTCCTCAACCAAAAACCCTGGTTTAATGGACACATTAAACAGAAGGTCAGGGAAAGGAGGGAGGCCCTCAAGGCAGGAGATCAGGTGGAGTATAAGAGAGCCCACAACAAGCTGCAGAACACCATCAGAGCAGCAAAAAGGGCTCACTCACAAAAACTTGAAGGCTACTACCTCAACCACAACACGCGCAGCATGTGGCAGGGAATCCAAGCTGTCACAAACTACAGGGGAACCACAACAGCCACAGACCCCTGAGACACCACCCTTCCAGACAGCCTCAAAATCTTCTATGCCAGGTTTGACAGGCTGAACACAGACACATCCTCAAAGGCCCTCTGTGACCCCATGGACACTGTCTTCCAGGTGACACACACACAGCTCTGAAGAAAGTGAATGCCCATAAGGCTGTGGGACCCGATGGAGTTCTTCCAGAGTGTTGAATGTCTGTGGGGAACAACTAACTGGTGTGTGTGTGCTGGCCCAGGGGTAAGAGACCCCAACAGTTTATTTATTTTAGGCTAGATTCACCTTACACCCATTTAGGATCTCCTGGAGCAGCAACACATGGAGAAGGAACACCAATACACCAAGTGTACATTTACCAGCACATTTATTGAATGTTTAGAGGAGCTCCACAACACCAAAGTACTTCCCACCCTGGACTGGATTCTCCCCCCAAACAACCCACACGTGATAACACCACAAATGATGCATGGCATTAGACTTTGCACACAGACACAGCAAGTATTGCACTTCATAAATGTCTTAGACTTTTCACACAGCAAGCAGGAAAGAAAAAGGCACCTAAAGTATTCAACACTGCACTCTGGACAAAAACCTGTTACACACACCGGGTCACTAGATGTCACAAGGTCTCGGAGATGATGTCACGGCAGGTATATAAGCAGGAAGTAAGTGTACACCTTCACACTGACATTGAAGTTACTACGCTTCATGCCCGATTGTCGACTCAAACCCACCTCAAGTCAACTCTACAACTCTCCGGTACCGTGAGTACTCTGACTCTTTGGAGTCAGTTTATATACTAGTCTGTGTGTGTGTTTGGAATGCAAGTTCATATTGGTGTGGAGTCTAACTCCTCGGGGCGTTCTAAGATTAACTGCGTGGCTTACCAACTCTCTTTTGTCTCTCACGTCCGAATTCTTCCACCACGCTACACTGTTGGAACAGTTTACTCGCTATTCTGCCTCCCATCGTGAGAAAACCCACTGCAACCCCCCACACTATGGGGGGGAGGAAAACGAGAGGAAGGACGGAAATGCACTCAGGGGAACATAAACATTCAAAATGTGCACCTAAGGTAAAGAAATCGGCAAAAGACAAAACAAACAAAAAGAGAAATACACTTAATTGTCCTGGGCCTCTGTCCTCTCATCCAGAGGCCAAACTTAACAAAAACAAATAAAAAAACATAAAAGATAATATTCACATAACCCCTCGGGCAGCGCCTGTGTCCGCATTCATCCGAACTTCTTCCTGGGGCTTCCAGCCCTGCAGCCCAGTAGCGAACCTGCTCTCCACCCAATGTGACGTCCCCCCTTCCATGCGGCCTCTGTTCTGCCACTGCCGCTCCTGGTCACCTCTGGCTCAGCGTCCACACTCCACCAACCCTGCTGGACAAAAAGCTACACTCCTCAGATCTACAATCCCTCTCCCAGCCACTGGCTATGTTTGCGCACACTCCCAATAGCTTAGCCACTTTCCTGTATGCTGGCTGGGGATCGCAGAGGTCTGAGCGGCTTCTGTTCCCTGCCGCCGTCTGCAGCTGTGGCCCATCCAGCCCGCTTGCCACCTCGCCAGTCCCTGTGCTGCCCGAGTTCTCCCCATGCTGCCTCCCCCTACACAGACGGTGGACATGTTTTTATGGCCCAGGCACCACACTTCAGACCAGTGGCTGGTTCTCACACACATCAACCACATGGTCCTGGAAACTATAGATCCCCTCTAATTTGCATACCAACCCAACCGATCAGTGGATGTTGCTACAGGAATAACCCTGCACCACACTCTGCAGCACCTGGAAATTAGCAGAACGTATGTCAGGATGCTCTTCCTGGATTACAACTCTGCTTTCAAAACCATCCGCCCAGGCAAACCGATTGAGAAACATCCCACCAGCAACTGGATTCTGGAGTTCCTGACAGGCAGACCACAGGTAGTGAGGATGGGAGGACTCGTGTCTGCTGAGCTCATAGTCAGCACAGGATCCCCACAGGGCTGCTGCCTCAGCCCCAGACTCTTCACCCTCTACACCCATGACTGTGCCTCCACCCAGAACAACTCCATCATAATCAAATATGCTGATGACGCCACCATCCTGGGGCTCATCAAGGGGGGGGGGACCAGTCTGATTACAGGACCTTGGTTGACAAAGTTCTTGTCTACGGAGAAGAGAATGACCTCATCCTCAACACAGACAAGACCAAGGGAATAATACTGGACTTCAGGAAGAACCCTTCCCCCCTGCAGTCTCTTATCATCAAAGGGACTGAGGTGGAGCGGGCCCACAGCCACAGATTCCAGTAAAGGCTTTATTTCATCCGGCTGCTCAGGAAAGCTGGCCTGAACCATCTTCCTCTCACCCAGGCATACAGAGGTCTGATAGAGAGCATCCTTACAGCAGGCATCTCTGTCTGGTATGGGAACACCACACAGGCAGAGAAGAAGGCTCTGCAAAGAGTCATAAAGACTGCGAATAGGATCATAGGAACAAAACTTCCTTTCATGGACTCTCTGTACACACACAGCGCTGTCGGAGAAGAGTAGAGGAAATTTTCAGGGACTCACTTACAGATACAACCTGAGACACAACAGAGCAGACAGTATCATCACACACAGAACAAGATTCTTTAACAGCTTTTTCCCTGCCACAGTTAGACTGATGGCAAAACAAAAAACACTGAACACTTAAAAATAACACCACACTACCTCACCTCACTACACACTACCTCACATACCTCACTTGTACTGTACAAGGTGAATAAGTCATTGTCTGTTTAAGGTGCAATATGCTAACCGAAGCAGTTAGATTTGCGCAACTTTAGGTACAATATTAGGTGCAATACTTAAAATGTGCAATAGTAAAATGTGCAGCATTCAAATGTGCAATATTAAAATGTGCGAGTACTTGTATTTAAAAAATCTTTGTAGATATTACCACACTCTTGTACAGTGATCTTTATATTTTAGATATTGTATACTAGTAGTAGATTGCTCTATTCTCTGTTGTCTTTTCTACCTATCAAAAAATGACTCAGAGAGCTTTGCACAACAATTCCAATGTGCATGGACTGCTGGTCTCATGCACAAATGGCAAATAAAAATCTTGAATCTTGAATCCTAGCTGTAGTCAACATTGTTCAGAGACTTTTATTCAAACTACTTTGATAGGAAGTATATTTGCATACTCCCCAGTAACCATACCCTCTCAGTATAGAGATCTTAACGAGGTCTTTAGTTCGTCTAAGGCTGCCTGCCTCCCTCCACATCAACTGTGGGACTGTGCTGTTGATGTCCTGTGGGGGGAAAAGTGCCCCTCGGTCCAAAGCCTATCCACTCTCCAAGGTGGAAACCAAGGTGATGGAGGGATGTGTGACTAAGGCACTCCAACAGGGATACATACGCTTGGCCCATTTTCCTGCATCGGCTGGCTTCTTTATTGAGAAGAAAAATGGAGGCCTTAGACCACGGTTTGTACATGAAGGTCATGTAAAGGAACTCTCATTTCTTGGTTATCGAATAGGTCCAGGAGGGGTGGCAACATATCAAGACTGTCCGAGTGGCCTGAGCCCATGACAGTCAAAGAATTGCACAGGTTTTTAGGCTTCTCCAACTTTTACCACAGGTTAATTAGAGGCTTTAGTACTGTGACAGCACCACAAACTGGCCTATTGAAAGGCAAGCCAAAAACAGGATAGTTATGACCCCTGCTGCCAGGGCGGTGTTTTTGCAACTCAAAGCATGGTTTACATCAGCACCGCTGCTCAAAATACCTGATTCCTCAAGATAGTTCATAGTAGAGGTAGGTGCTTCTGAGGTGGAATTAGGCGCGGTGCTGTCGCAGTATTATGGCACTCCTCAGAAATTACACCCCTGGGCCTTCTTTTTGGAGAAGCTGATAGACACGGAATGCAACGACATTGCTCACATTCTGTCCCTGGGATCGGTCCCCGGGTGTGGTCGGGGTGGTCGGGGTTACCTGAGATGTCTGAGGAAGAGGAACGGCGACAGGAAGGTTAAACACAAGTTAAAGTTTATCGATATTGTAGTAATAATAATTATTTCATGGTTAGGTCTTACATGTCTAATAAGCATGCAATCAATGGTAAAGCTTGTCAACGTGCATATTTCTACTAGTGGCCCATTCCTTGTGCTCCATCACAAGGCTAAAAAGATCTTGAAGGGAAACTAATATCTCCATGGGCACACAAACATGACGGGAAATTGCATTAAGGAGATACAGTTCCTGCCTACATGTAAATTCCAAGAAATCGAAATCTATAGGTTCATTTGCGAGCCCAATTTCCAATTTAGACAGGAGCCTCAACAGCCTCTTCAAAATGTCCTGTAAAGACAGATGAAAAGTACATTAGGAAACTAGTGCCAAAGCAGCTGAATAAAACACACACACACACACACACACACACACACACACACACACACACACACACACACACACACTTACACACCAAGACTAATGGTCCAGTATTATAATTTGGTATATCTGCATAATCATCCATTACGTTTTGTGCTTTTTGGTCCACTGATGGAAGATTGCGTGGAGAAATTGGTGACATCCCATTATAATATTTGTGAGCGAGTGACAAAGGCGATTGATTGCGTGCTTATTAGATGTGTAAGTAACCATGAAATAATTATTATTACTACAATGTCGATAAACTATAACTTGTGTTTAACCTTCCTGTCGACTTTCTTTAGCCAATCACAAGACCAGGATCCATCGGTCAATCGGATTTGCCACCCCCTTTCAAACCGCGTGCGCAGAAATCTCACTCAAGCAAAAAAAAAAAACACTCGTCAGTAATCTACTTCGCACGTGAGAACATTTAACACATCTTGAGTTTCACATTTGCGCGCACGACTTTGAAATTTACTCCAGTGATTTTTTTGTGGCAAGAGATTTTGCGCACTCTAGTTTTGGCGTTGATGTGACACCATAGAAGAGCTTCATTAGCTCGTTAGCAGGGTTGCTTGGCACCTGATGACATGTCCACCTGTCCTGAGTTCTTAACTTGACTTTTTTGTTAAACTTCATTATTATCTTAAA
Organism: Nannopetersius ansorgii; assembly: GCA_037974605.1. Taxonomy (NCBI): domain Eukaryota; kingdom Metazoa; phylum Chordata; class Actinopteri; order Characiformes; family Alestidae; genus Nannopetersius; species Nannopetersius ansorgii. The sequence continues at coordinate 10,579 of JBBPDE010212654.1, forward strand.
GCCTGTTCCTGCAAGTGTGTCTATTCCGTCAGCCTGACATGACAATAAGCAGTGGTCCTCAGACTTAGGGCTCTTTAGATGATCCACAGTTTTGCCCCGAATCCACCGTGAGTTTGGATTGAGCAAAACTGGGGACCTCTAAGGATGTGGATGGGTTTGACCTTTGTGTTAATGGAGACATAAATGATAAACAATAATTGTGCTCTTTTAATTTGAAGTGCACCTTTTAAGGAACACTTGTACATGTTTTTTTTTCTACAAAGAAAAACTGATTCATACACGTGAACGTAATAACATTTTTGAACCAAGGTTTGAACCAAATACCTGGCACCTACCATTCACTGGTGTTTTTAAAAGAACCATTTCTATAATTGAGACCCATATGAATACGCGGAAGCTTTTTGAAGTTTCAAGAACCTTCATTTAAACAAATAAAAAGCTTTCTTGACAACTAGCACCATCCCAATCAAGAGCCACTGTGGAATCTTTAGTGTCGTGCACAGTCTACTCACAGCTGTCGGTAGCTCAGTGGGTAGGATACTTGCCTCCGGACCATGAGGTCATGGGTTCGAATTCTACCTTCAGCATACCACCACTGGGTCCCTGAGCAAGACCCTTAACCCTAAGTTGCTCCAGGGAGAGACTGCCCCCTGTAGGTAGGGAAAGGAAGTCGCTTTGGATAAAAGCGTCTGGTAAATGCCGTAAATGTAAATGTAAGCTGTCTTATCTTGAACTGTAGAAGCAGTTTTATATTAGCTGTCAGTCTAGCATCTCTTTCTGTGTCTGATTCTTTTCTATCATTCTCTTTCTCTCTTACAAGTTACAAATTGACTATTGATCTGCGCAAGCTAGGATTTATGTAGAATAGGCTCTTAGAGGCACCTTGTAAGTCAACACACCTGATACACTTCATTGCTCTGAACTTATAAAATTGACTTTCTTATCTCCAGGCAGGTCGGTTGCCACATACATTACTGCAGTTACTTCACTTTCTGCATTGAAGTGCCCTCAAAATTTAATTTGGATGGCAGCCTGTCAGCTTGGCCTATGCACCCTATAGCTATAAAAAACAAAGATTGTCATTTCACAGACCCAAAAATAAAATGTAACAATAGAGATAGATGCTAGGAACTGAACTTTTGGACCTCTGTAAGTACACAAAAGCCAAATGTTTCAGTTGCATTGAAAGGAAAATATGTATTAAGTCACTTGATTCACATGTGTACTTTAATTTTACTTTAGTTTTTACCAAGAATTGTTCCCAGAGAGTACGAATGTTGTGTAGCCCCATAACAGAAACTATATGACTTTCTAGAATCTATTTTGGATAACTTAGTGAAAATAGTTTTGTTCTTCATCACAGTATTGACAGGTCGGACAATCAGATCAATCACACTACAAATAAAAACTAATGTATTTGCTACACTATGTAAACAAATAGGTTTAGATATGGTGATGGAAATACTGCATAAATTCTTTACTGAATTAATTTCATGCCAGGAAAGATAAGTAGCTGATTAATTTTGAATATGAAATTACTATAATGAGACTTTAGGAACGGCTGCTCTAGCCCATACACCATTCAGCCACAATAATGATACCACCGCAGAAAAACATTGATTCTTGTTCCTATGTCACCTGTGAATGGGGTGGGATATGTTAGGTAGAAGGTGAACAACAGCCGATGTGCTGGAATCAGGAGAAGTAGAAATGTGACAGCATCTGAGCAACTTAGGACCAAATTGTATTAGACTGGGTCAAAAAATGCCAAAATGTCAGATCATAGACCCATCCAGGCGCAGATTTTCATTTTCTCTGAAAGCTTTATTTTTAAAAACACAAATGGCACAATGGCCAAAACTCTCCATAAACCCAAACACCAAGGACAGGTACTCCAGGGGAAAGGTGAGGGGTAATGTGAGGGTCAAGCCGGGAAACACCCACACACCTGTCATAACTAAAGTCCCCATTGTTCAGTTCCTGGTGGTCTCTAGCGTCCGTTGATGTCACAGCATGATATAAATTTCACGGTACAATCTTACTGAAAAACTGTCACAGATTATGTGTACCATGTATATCTGTATTGTAACATATTGTAGCAAGCTGGCCCTTTAAGGGGTGAATTTGGGGTTCATGTTTGGGCCAAGGGTGGTGTACGTGATGTACATGATGTGGCTCATCGCCATGGTTACTGGCGGGTTTTCTGGGGTGTGTATATAAGGGGAGGGGCGATGCTTAGCACAGGAGTTCAGAGTTGGATGGAGAGTTGGTGTGTGAGAGATGCTGTGCTGTGTGCTGGAGAAAATAAAGCTTAAGAAAATGGATTCTTCTGCCTGGGAGTCACCTGATTCCACCGTTCGCCACATTGGTGTCAGAAGTGGAATAGGCACGCGTGGGAAGAAGGTCGAAATCCTGCTGGAGTAAGAGGAAGAACCGGAGCTTGCGAGGGTGGTCGTCAACACGCCTGTGAAGGAGCTGTGGCGGCCCGACGGTGCTAGCGTTGGCCAGTAGGGGGCATTTCCAGACCCCAGTGAGAGGCTAAGCTGAGTGGGAGGACAAGAGGGGAGAAAAGAAAAGTCCTTGAAAGACAGTCAAGCTGCCGCGGTTCAATGGAAAGGAGCCGCTGGAGCCCTACCTGGAGCAGGTCGAAGTGGCTGCAGAATTCAATGACTGGCGGCCGAGGGAAGCAGTGGTGCACTTAACGATGGCACTGGAAGGAGAGGCCCTGAAGGTCCTGCTGGACCGGCCGCGGGAGGAACGCCGGGGGTTTGACCAGCTCGTGGCGGCTTTAAAACAACGATTCGGCCGGCCCGTCCGAGAGGAGGCGGTGAGAGCCCAGCTCAGTGAGTGGCGTCGAAAGGCGGGTGAAACGTGGGGCGCCCTGGCCGGGGACCTGCAAGAGTGCACGCGCAGAGCTTATCTGTGGTCCCCAGCGACGGTGCAAGAGGACTTGGCACTGCACGCCTTCTTGAATGCGATAGTCCCCGAGCGCCTGCAGCAGCACGTCCGCATCGCCACACCAACCTCTGTGATGGTGGTGCTAGCAGAGACAGAGCATCTGGAGGCGGCCCTGGGGAACACCCTCGAGCCCCCCTCGCACCGGGAAGTAGCAGCTGCGGAGGCAGAGGAGGAGGAAGTCCCAGGAGTGAGAGTGTGTTTCCGCTGTGGCCGAGCTGGACACATCGCTCGTTACTGCGACGAGCCACTATCGGGAGAGAGAACCCAAAATCCACGAGTGGGACTGTTGGGAGACCCGGGGGGTCTCCATGTCGAGTGTGTTGTCGAGGGAGTTCGCTGCTGAGCCTTAGTGGACACGGGCTCCACCATCACCATAGTCCGCCCCGGAGTCCTGCCACAAACACAGCAACCGAGCCCGCCTGGCTGGGAAGAGACAGCCGTGCAGCTCTCAACGGTGACGGGTGATGAAGTGGTGATGAGAGGAAGACGGCTGCTGACGCTCACGGTTCAAGGCGTCGGGATAGAGCACGAGGTGTGGCTGGCTGACGTGGTCAAGAAATGCATCCTCGAGATGGATGTACTGGTCAGGCTTGGGGCCATGGTGGACATTGGGGTGGGTCAGTTGTATGTGGCCACGCTGGAGCGGTCCACATTGCGGCAGAGAGGCGGAGACACAGACACCGCGGTGAACGCTGTTCGCCGTGCAGCAGGACAGTCCGCAGAGATCCGTCCGGGACTGTCCGCAGCAGGACTGTCCGGGAGCTGCCGCGGAGAGACGGAGCGGGGCTTGACGAGAGGCGGCGAGTGAAGGTCTGCTACCGCTGCAGACAGCCCGGCCACATAGCGAGACAGTGTGGCCAGCGAGA
>JBBPDE010212672.1:0-14401 GCA_037974605.1 Nannopetersius ansorgii
GTGATAATCAGAAAACACACTTTTCTAAACCAGTTTTGATGATTTCAGATCTGATCCTTTTCCAGTCACATCAATTTTTTGAATTATGAGTAATATTAGATTTGCAATAGACTTGCATATGTTTATTAAACTGCAGGTACCAATCAAGAACTGTTTCAATATATTCAGTGCAAAAAGTGGTCAAAGCTACCAATATTTTCAGATAGGCGCACACTGTAACAGAGATCTGATCAGTGTCAGTCAGCTACCACTGTTCCTTCAAAAACGCTTAGCATATGATTATTATATGGTAATTATACCAATTATCATGCAATATATAACTGGCTTTCTCACAAAACCTGTATGTGTGGGAAAAACTAAACACAGATTTGAACTAAGCATGAAAAACACTACAAAAGCCACATAAACGTATCTCTGATGACTTTGACCTGTTGACCGGTGTTATTGGCACTACTGGTAAAAATCGCACTAGGGATGCACTAGTCGAACAGCCAGCGTTCAGAAACGATTTTCCACCCATCAGTGATCGGCTGAACATACTTCTGGTTACAAACCAATTTTACGTGCACACACCCACATCACAGTTACACACATACAGTACACTAAAATGTCTAATGTAGAAATTCTGATATAAGCAGTGAAAAGAGCAACGAAATTAAGAGGAACATTATGGAATTCATGGCACTGGATGACGAGCCATTTTCCAAGCTTCAGAAATCTAATACATTACCTCGGCCCAAAATTCAAAATACTGAGTATGCGTTACTTTTCAAACATCGAGCTACCAGAGTTCTAGTGTCAAGTCAAGTCAAATCGAGCTTTATTGTCATCCCAGCCATATAGTACACAGTGAGATGAAATATCTTCCTGGAATGCAGGTACAACATACAACCCAACACACTTACAACACATAAACATGAGGGTAAAAAAGACGGCAGGTTTGAAAGTAGCCAATCCAAGGACATTATTTTTTCTCCCCTTGATGCTAATTGGCTGCTGCCCTGTGGTGCATATCTGGCAGACGCAGTCCAGCATTACCCGCCCCCCAGAGAGCATCTCAAACGTCCTTGTGTTTTTTGGAGGTTTTTTTGTTCTTCTTAAAGCCCTGCATTTTTATTACTGCAAATTAAATGACAGTATTGAACCTGCTTAAACCAAAAAATGACATTGCATACCAAAGAAAACAAGCGTGCATGAATTACAGTACAGTCTATATAGGGAGTAATATCAGCATTTTACATTCTAGCCCTGCTACAGTTCAGTGTAAACTGTACAGTATTCAGGTTTACCTTTACATTTGGAGGCATATTTAGGGCTTACACAATAAAAATAGGCTTTTTTTTTTTTTTACCACAAAGGGATTCCCCTCTCGCTAACGTTACCACCCTTTTCATGACAGGACCAAGGGACGCGTGTCAGTGTAAGCCAATCAGAGACAGAGATTGCATCGTGTACACAAGCGAGCGCACAGAGAGAGGGGGGAAAGAACACGACTAGTCGAATCCTCTCAGAGGGGCCTCGGCTTGCGTCTCTGAAGTCAACTTGTCAAGTTAAACTTGTGTTAATTTGGGTCCCATGACATGCTGATATTTTTATACTTTTATATAGGTCTTAGAGGTCCCCTAAAATTGTATATGAAGTCTCTTTCCGAAATTCAGCCTTGGTGCAGAATTGCAGCCACTTGAGCCAGTCCCACAATGAGATTTTCCTAGGACTTGCTGTTTATGTGTCTGTAGCTTTAAATGATAATAAGGAGAAGAGAGGCAGGGCGAGGAGGAGAGAGGCAGAGCAAGGTGGAGTGTGGGGGAGGGGACAGCTTGTGGCCACAGAACAATGCACTTATGCCTACAGTGTATAGCAACGGCTACTGTAGTCACATAGCTGGTAAAAGACGGTTGTATTTGTCTGTAGTGAGATTTGGGGCATTTCCTTGATAACCAAGCAGATATTAATATGTACACCGACGAATATGAGCTACAATACAGACAAAATAAAAAACCTTCTGAGCCATTGCCTCCTAAATACAAAATATTTGGGAGCCAAATTATTTTTTTAGGAGCCATAATCACGGTTAAACGTAAATAAAAAAATATTGTCTTAGCACATTTTGTTTCCAGTCTTACCCCATGAAAAGAAAGAAACAAATCATGACAAATTGTTTCCAGCGTAAAACAGTGTTTTTGTATAGTTAATGTTTATTTTTCTTATAATTTAGAACACGCTCTGCAACAGGTTGCCAGACCATGTCAAACAAAACTCAGTCTTCTCAGAAGAAATGTTTTGGTCGCAAACAAGTCGGTTCTTTGACAAAATTTGGTAAAATGAAGAGCTGCTGGGGCACAGACATAGAATACGACAAGACGCCTCTTGACCAGCTGCTTCGTATGTCAACATCGCCGCCATGCTCTCATGTAATGGATGGCTGCACACTCCAGATCAGATCCCAAGAGATTACATTTCATAGATAAATCTGAACAACTGTTTTGAATATATTTGGCTATTTAAAAATCCCATTTTATAAACCCCAACTTTAGCTAAAACAGGCTAAGCTAGCAAAAATGCATTTCTGTGTTCAAGTCAGCCTCCAAACAACGTTTTGGCTAAATGTAAACACCAACTATTAAGACTGTTAGCTCTTTAGTTAACTTTGTTCAAACTCTGTAGGTTTCCTAAAGAAATTCGCCTCTGTTTATGAAGCTACGCATCCCTGTATTCAAGACAGCCTCCAAACAACTTTTTGCCTAAATGTAAGCACTACAATAAGGTATTTTATAATGGCCAAATATAATCAAAACAATTGTTCAGCCTTAACATGGTTTGTCATTTGACTGAAACTGATAATGGCATGAAAACGATTTGATCTATTCTTAGTCCTGTCCAAGTCTGTAAAATGTTGTGCTGGCAAGACACAGTTTCATGACATTTCAATAGCATTACACTCGTTATAATGTTAGAATAGTTAAGACTCACTATCCAAATAAGCATAAATAATACATTTTGATTTATTCAGAAGTAATAACTACACTTGACGACCCACTGTTTACTGGAATCAATGCATCTGTGGCAGTGATATGCCAGACTTGGACACCTGATGGAAAAGACAAATGCACAACATATGCAGTCACAAACATGCATCCTGTACATTTCTATATCACTGTTCTATAGCACTGTCACTACCCATGAAAAGAAATGTAACTGATGCCGGCTCTTTAAGAGCTCAGCATATGTGATGAGGTCACAACAAGAGCAAATGTTTGATCTACACCTTGTTTTGTACTCTTTTTTTTTTTTTTTTTTTTTTTTTCAGCCCCTTAAGAGGGTATCTGTGCCTCAAAAGGCACTTGAGGGCTGCTCAACAGCACATGATCAGGCATGACTGGTTGACCACACTTAACACCATCCTCAGCTGCCAATCCCAATCTTTCACGCTCCGCGCAGTGCAGCGAGTGAGCAGAGCCGCCCTATTTATTACAGCACTCACAGCATAAATTATAACAAACAAGTACTTTAACAAGGAGAGTATAGAAAGGGCACAGCACTCCCAAGTCCTCTGACAACATGGGCTGAGTCTAAGTGAATGGCAAACTATAATCCCTTTGAAAGATTTCACTGGAGAAGTCTTAGTTTGTGGACACTGGGACAGTTTTGTTCATACCAGGAACAAGGCAACCATGACTGATTATATTAACAATTAAGTAACCTAACATCTAATCTGAACACAAAAATAACTGATCAGTCACTTAATGAAGCTTCTCTCTCTCCAAAAAATAAATAAAAGTAAACTAAATCTAAATAAACTAAAATAAATAAAACTATAAATATGCGTGCCCATCGGGAATATTAAAAAACGCATCATAAAAATCCTAAGCAATGACTGCATGCTCACCAACAAGGTCCGTCATTATAAACAGAGTTTAATAATTGTGACTACATCTCTGCTTGCTCTTCAATCATTCTGACAGCAATAAAAGCCCCATATAGGTTTTTAGAAACCATCTCTTTTTACAATTTTCAAAAAGCACCCTGTTTTTAAGAACAGCACGGCCACTGTTTCTCCCAGACAACAGTCATTTTTAAAGCAATATTTTGTAAGTGTTAATGCAGACACATTATATACATATAAAATAAAAACTTCACACAAACAACGCTGCTCAACATGTGTATCCGCAACATTTGCTGGACTGGAGCAGAGAACACATCAAAGAGCACTTCAACTTTCTCAAAGTTGTGAAGATGATCCAACAGTGCTGGGCAGAATACCGGTGACTGGGCTCAGTCGGCCTCATCACTGATGGGGACGACAGGGAGTACCGAGAACTGACCCAGGATTTTGTGGACTGGTGCCAGCAGAACTACCCCCAGATCAACACTGGAAAAGCCGAGGAGCTGGTGGTAGACTTCCGCAGGCACAAACATCCTCCACTGCAACCACTAAACATCCAGGGTCTGGACATTGAGGCTGTGGAGAGCTACAGGTACCTTATTGTTCATCTGAACAATAAACTGGACTCAGATGCTCTCTACAAAAAAGGGCAGAGCTCTCTACAAAAAAGGGTAGAGCAGGCTGTACCTGCTGTGGAGGCTCAGGTCTTTTGGAGTGAAGGGCCCACTCTTGAAGACCTTTTATGACTCGGTGGTGGCATCGGCCATCTTTTACGGTGTGGTCTGCTGGGGATAGAAAGAGACTGCACAGGCTGATCCGGGGACCCAGCTCTGTTCTAGGATGCCCTCTGGACCCAGTGGAGGTGGTGAGTGACAGGAGCATGGTGGTGAAGAGTTCACCCCTGTTGGAAAACAGCTCTCACCCCATGCAGAAGTCTCTGACAGCACTAAGCAGCTCCTTCAGTGGCAGGCCACGCCACTGCTTTGAGACTCCACAACAAATACTTTGCAGATGACCACCCAGCCACCCACCCCCACACACCCCCACACACACACACCCACACCCACACCCACCCACACACACCCACAAACCCACACCCACCCACAAAATATACCATGGCAGTTTTTGCTTAGTTTCTCGTATGTGCTATAATACAAGCATAATTTTTTGGGGGTGAAGCCATTACCGCTGGACAGAATTATTCTGATGCATTTATAATGTTATTGTCAAGGCCTGTCACTCCATTGTGTACCTGTGTGTGTGTGCGCATCTACAGAGTTTGCGTTTTTACTTATACAGAATATCCACTCTGTATATACGCTGCCCAACATGATTATCGGCACCCCTGGTTAAGATGTGTTAAATAAAATTTTTATTGCAATAAATGTGATTGACGTATTTGTCATTTCTACAGTAGTTTACAAAGTTAATCAGAGTATCTAGGAACATTTAATTAGTAAACTCATAACTTCCTGTTTCCCTGGGGTATAAATAATTTTTTGTTTTGTCACGCCCGGGCCTCGTCCGTCACTCCCCACAGTACAGGTTATACAGCGGAAATGTCGGTATTTACATTCTAGCACTGCTGGAGCTCAGTGTAAACTGCACAGTATGGAAACAGGTATTTTCTTTAAGAATAATGAGTATAAAATTAAATTAACGTGTTTTGGGAACATATCTGTGGGAATATTTAGGGTTTGCACAAAGAAAACAGGCATTTTTAGTTTTGTTTTTTTTTACCACGACACTACACTGTTTTTCCACTATACCTGGGTGCTCTTGGAATGTAACCCTCGCAAAAAGCGGGGGGTTACTGTACTCACTGTCTACATGCATACAATCTGCCCAAGTCTACATTAATCTTACAGTTTACATACACATACTTTTTAAAATACAGATGTCCATATTTATATTTTGAGATTTTATACTGTACATATTTTAGACTGTACTTTTGAACATTTTATACTGTACTGTCACATAGTATTTTATTCTCTTCTGTTGTTTCTTCATTTTGCTGCTCTTAACTTTGTACTGTCCACTTTCTGCCATGGCCAAACAAAATTCCCACATGTGTGACTAATAAAGGTTTATATTATCTTAGTCCAGATACAGCACCACAACACTGCTTGTCCATGCCTCTTTTAACGGGAATGTCATATGTATTATGCTTACCACATCGCATTAGCTGATGATTTTTGATTTTCCGTAAAGCATGATTTCATATCCTTTATGGTTACTCATTACTATGACCTTTGCATTGACTCAGAGTGGGTGGCGTCAGAGCAATAACTAACAGAGCAAATACTCAGTAGTTACACATCAAACATCTACCAGGTTGGTTGCAAGAAGAGTATTATAACAATATAAAAGACTACATGAAAAAGTGTGACATGATAATGAAAACTAAAGAATAAAACTTTTTAAAGTCTTTTTGTTGGGTTACTGAAGTTTCTCCCCAAGCATGCAGGCATAAAAGGAGTGTTTCTGTCACGCTGTTAACTGAAAGAAAGGAAGTACAAAAAAATGAGGAATTAACAGCCAGATTACTGATTTCACTCTGTGCCTAAAAGACCTCCTTCTAAACTCTTTAGCTGGTTTAACATAGCTGGTCGGTGAAATTAACCATGGAGGAGAGACTAAATGGCGGCTACAAAAGCAAAGGCATGAGTGTGTGCAAATGCCTACTGAAAGCATTCAAGCCTCTCCTGCCTTATCTGTGATGTCAGCACAGAACTAATGACACTTCTATGCGCCTTGGGGAAATCAAATTACACCGTGATTACTCGACCCACGCTATAATGAAGCCCACTTCTTGAAGGCACTATGTTACTCAAGTCAAAGATTAACTCTGACAGTTGCAAGATTATCGGTTTAGTGTTGATGAGATATGAGACTGCATAGTTAGAAATTGCAGTGCCACTTGCTCTAATGAGTGGAGAATGACTAATGCTGCGAGAGACAGACAACTGAGCTGAAACATACACGCTCACTGGCACACACCAAGAGCACAAATCTCTCACAATGGTTTGATCTGGTGATCAAGTATTCAATAAGCAGTAAAATCTCAGGGCTAACCACCAAAGAACGAACTGTGTCAGGACTAGGGCTGGGCGATTTGGCCTAAAATCAAAATCTTGATTAATTGAACATTTTATCTCGATTACGATTAATTAACGATTATTTTTATTTATTTATTGCCCTTATAGTTCACTGACAAGTTGCTCAGTTGTCTCAGCTCTCCAGGCTTGACATGTCGGCGCTAGTGGTGCAACGGATCACTGTTGATCCGTGATCCGAACCGATCCCTCTCCACGGTTCGGCACGCATGTGATCAGAAGATCCGAAAGAAAAATAAAAGCTCCGCTGAATGGTGCGCGTAGAATGGGGTGCACCCAAACACTATGGCGTTTTTTACTTTTCTGCGTATATAAATCACGTAGCAGAGTTACAGCAAGGGTTTTTCGCTGGAGGAAATGGAGAGCGCGGCTGATGGTTGCTTAGCAACGACAGATGCTTCCGCTTGTGTCTACATTAAAGGAAATAATTATGTCCAATATTGTCGTTATATAATTGCGTGGAATGTTTTTACTGGGCAAAAATACTGAAATAAATGAAAAGTTGAATTTGTCTTGTCTTTTTTTTGCTGATCCGAAAAGTGATCCGATTCGTGACTTAAAACCATGATGCGATCCGAACCGTGATTTTTTTGATCCGTTGCACCACTAGTCGGCGCAATAACATAACATAATGAAGCGGGGTCACGTGACTCCACACGCACTAGTTTTAAAGGAAAAGTAATCGAAATAATTGACCTGGAAAAATTTGATCGATTATGGGTTCTGAATGTCGATTTCGATTACTTTTCGATTAATTGCCCAGCCCTAGTCAGGAATTTTGGGATTCGTACAACAATCTCTCATACCATAAAATACAATACTGTATAGGTCCCACTCATGCAGCCAAAATTGCTCCGACTTGATTGACTCAGTAAAACCTCTGAGGGTGTGCTTTGGGATCTGGTACCAAGGCGTTCACAACAATCCTGTTAGTTGCAAAGAGGGGGCCTCCTAGTTTGTCCAGCACACACCACAGATGGAACTGCGCTTGGCGGAATCTGGACACAATTCGGAGCCATGCTGCTCAAACCATTCCTGAACAATTTGTGCAGAATGGCAGGGCACACTGAAAGAGGACACTGCCATTAGTGAATACCACTACCATGTTCTTGGCTTTCAATGTTTACATATAAGGCACATGTCAAAATAACATTCAATAACAAGTGAATGCAGGGACCCAGAGTGTTCCAGCAGAACATTCCTCAGAATGAAATAACTAATTTGTTTGATACACACTTCTGAAATAACTAATTTGCTCAATTTACCTTTAATTTTATGTTATTAATAATTAATGATATTCATTTTGTGAAGACACTGGTCATGTTAAAGGTCTTACAATAGTTATCAACAATGATTTAACAAGGTAGGAAACAGATAAATATCAATATGCAACATTTTATTGCTATAAATCTCTTGTGATCTTCTCGTAGTTAGCATGGTAGCCTGTGTGACACATTCAGAAAAATCTCTCCACGTTTTGCCGCTTTGCCATTGCCACAGTCACCCTGCAAAAGAGATACATGAATCTTTCACAGCTGTAAAAAAAGAACTCTTCCTTTTTTTTTCTTTTTTTTTTCCTGCCATGTTTTCGGTGCTAAATCATCTCCGCACCTTCACTGTGCCCGTAAGCTGGTCTCCACAGCAACATTTATAGTTTTTTAAAAAACATTTTAAAAGTTTTTAAAGAAATATTGTCATTTTCAAATTTACAACAATGCCAGTGTGATTTTAAAAATAAATAGCAACAAAAAAAAATGCAGCTCAATGGTAAATGGCGCTATGGTGAACTATTCTAAAACAGGCCCGCAGGCGACTCATGTGGTCTGTGCAGGCGACCTGGTGCCTGAGGGCCCTGCTCTAGTGCAATGCACCAAAATGTGAATATCATATAAATTAATTCTTCTGACCAGGCCACACTTTTCTACTCCTTCATGGTCCAGTTTTGTTGCTCATGTGCTCACTGGAGGTGGTGAACATGGGCCAACATGGGCACTCGACCAAAGAGAAATATCACATAAGAATGATTGATCTGATGGCGCATCTGTATCAACATAAGACATGTGCCAAAGCAGGCACAGAACGCAGTTTGTGAAGTTTTCTCCTGAGTGAGTAAGCAGGTAAGGCCTGACCAGAACAGCAGCTTTAAGGAACCCATTTTTAAACTCTCCAGCTCTCCCAGATAAAACAGGGATCAACAACAATATGCTATAATATAATAACCACTTTGCAATAAAGGTTAAGGTTTAGCCAATTTTTAAGTAAAAATTTTAAGAATATCACCCCTTCTCTAAATACATAGGTGTTGAATATTAGTGCAGGGTTCATTTAAGACGTCTTCAAATACACAGAATAGTTAAAAGGGGACATATTATGCAAAACTCACTTTAGCTATAATAGGTCTATGGGCTATGAAAATCACTCACAAAGAGATCACCAGCTTTATTCTTCATAGTTTCAGTCCCTTTCAAAATTAGCCATTTGGACGGAGAGCCCGGTGTGATGTAATAACATGAACATGTTTTGTAGGACATAGACCTACTAACATTTTTCTCTGACCCTCTTCGCTTTTACCATCAATTCAGCTTCTTTGTGGCCACTTTTGGCCAATTGAAACTCATGAAAACTACATTTTTATTTTCCTTGTTATTTACACTGTTAAATCACAGTTTAGGTTAAAATGGTTTCTTTCTAAACTCAACTCTTGAGAAATGTAGTTTTTAGTGGTTTCTACCAGATGATGTCATTTATCCAATATATGTATATATAATACTTTTTTTGTTATTTTTACATCAGTTCTTGTCATTAGTATCAAATATTTATTCCTTTGGGGTTTTTTTTATCCTTCAAATACCAGTTTGTTTGCACAATGCGCTGCGTCCGAAATCACATACTTCCCTACTATATAGCATGCGAAAACAGTATGCGAGGCGAGTAGTATGTCCGAATTCATAGTATTCGAAAAACAGTAGGCGAGAAGTACCCAGATGACCTACTGCTTCCGGCCGAGATCTATAGTAGGCTTTCGATGGGCACTGCACTATCCCATAAGGCAGCGGAAGGGGTGGCGTCATATTCGAAAAATGGCTGGAAACGGAGACGCGTCTCTTTTCAAGTGCAAGTACCTTAAGGAAAACATTTTCTTTGTGGTTAAATTACACTTGTGAGAAAATGCCCTCTGTAAAGGTAAAAAAATAACACACTGTTGTGACGACACGACATCGTCAACACAGCGGATATAGTATGTCCGAATTCCATTCATACTACATAGAACGTACTGTTTTAACGGTAGAGTAGTAAATTCAAATTCAAATGTAGTACCTACTCAAGTAGTATGCGATTTCGGACGCAGCATTCATTTTGTTGGATTTTGTTGGAAGTGCTCAGCTGCTCGGCTCTGGAACTCACTTCCTCCAGTTATTAGGAGTATAGATTCTCTTTCCTTATTCAAATCGCAGCTCAAAGTGCACATGTTCAAACTGGCTTACTCGCTTTAAACACTTATTTTAATTGCTGTCTAATCTTGTTTGATTTGCTATTATTATTGTTTTTTTTCTCTATAAGCTGAGCTTGGGTTATAGAAAGACACACTCAAAATATATTATAGTATACGAGAAGCATGAATGCAATTAAATATTTTATTGTCAGTAAACAGTTAACAATACAGTCGCGGTGCAACAAAACTAAAACTATATTTGTGCATTCCCACCTGGTACCGGTCACATCAGCAAAAGTGCAATGTAATTGGTTATGTCAAGTAACGCATGTCAGCGTCAGCCAATCAGAAGCAGAGACTGCATTGTGTACACAAGCACATGCAGAGAGGGCGGAAAAAAACACAACTAGTCGGCTTCACTCAGGGGGCATCGACTGGTGCCTCTGAAGCTGACTTTTCTGTTAAAGCCCTAGAGCCATTTGATAAGAATGGGGCACAGTGGACGGCAATAACAAATGCTGTCGCTATGTATATTGCAAAAGATATGGTGCCCATAGATACTGTGGAAAAGCCAGGATTCATTAACATGTAAAAGTTTTAGAGCCAAAGTATGTGTCAAATTGAACTTTAACTCTAAAGTGAAAGAAGAAACAAAAATGTTGTTTTGAACCATTTATTTGTCATCTGTAGTTTGATTTTGATGAGGGGAGAGGAATATACTTTCGATTTAAATCGAAAATCGGATTTATTGTGAAAAAATCTGAGATTTTATTTTAGGCCATATCACCCAGCTCTACGTAAATGATGTGAAATTCTTTGCACTTAACACATTCATCTGAGTGAAGCTGTGGGCAGCCACCTGTGGAACGCCCAGGAAGAAGGGTGTGGAGACCTGTGTGGAGTTCCTTGTTCAGGGGTACTCGGAGGTGCCAGGCCTGGGATTCAAACCTACAGCCTTCCAATCTCTGGGGCAACTACCTCACTACCAGGCCACCAGCTGCCCTCTTACCCCCTGCAGTCCAGCTCTTGTTTTATTAGTAAATTGTGCCACAGCTGAATATAGTTATCGTTTTGCTTCTAATCGAATCGTGTGTGGTCCGTCATTATACACCTAATCCCCTGTACTTCTAGAACACTGATTAACTGCATGTTTCATTACATAATACATAACGTACCGTTTAGGGCTGCCAGGAGGACTAATATATATATTGCTTTCATTTTTGTAAGCGTTTGGTGCTTTGAATCTCCTGGATCCTTATGGCTTAATGTACGCCGTTTACACCTGGCTGTTTCATGGTACCTGAGCATCAGGTTTATATATTGAATAACATTGACATTTACAGGAATAAAGAGATCCTCACTGGAAACCAAACAGCTCCTGACTGAAAAGATGGATTTAATAGAGTATGGTTGTCTTACAAACAAAAAAAAGCCACATATTTTGCTCTGTCACTTTGGAAAGCAGTGTGCTTCTGGGAACTGAGCATAAAGCTGAATTACCCTAAACCAGAATCAGTGATTTCACAGTGCTCTCTTACTACTCACCAGGCTCAGCTGAGGTGGAGAAACAGAGAATGCTGTTTATAAACAAAGAGCTAGGTTGCGACGGGCTGCAGAACTTTTAGTGTAACCAATAGTGCTGGCATGCTCACAGCACTGCAGAACTGCCATGGCATCCTGTCGCTGCTGCCCATCAGAGCCAAGCAAGGCGGGTAGGAGGGAACACCTTCCTTCCGAGTCGATTTATACCAAAAAAAGCCAATTGCTGCACTTCTCAAAGACAAGGGAGAGCTGGAGAAGATTAAATGTGGAAAAATGAAGCAGAAAATGAAGGGAAAAGAAGAAAGTAATGTCCTCTTTCAATTACCATTTGTAGTACAGAAGTTTTTGTAATAGCATAATAGCCGTTACTGGAGCAGATTCAATTCTGCTGTGCTCAGGCATCTGAATCAAAGGTTCATGGTATCATTCATGGGCCTGCTGATGTTTTGACACCCTCCAACTCCTCCTGTTCATAATACAGTGTTTCTGATGGCAAGATAACCAATCACAAATTCAGTCTGGCACAACTAACCAGCATTTGGTTTTGGAGGGCATCTGAGAGCAGGGCAGCTCAGTAGTTAGTTACAAGGTATAAGCATGTTTGAGCAGGTGAATGAGCAAACTGTGCTGGACACAGGCCCTTGAAGACCAGAAACGGTCTAACCTGTTCTGACCATTTTCATTTTTATAGAGATTCCACAGTTCAAAATCAATTCTTAAAGTACAAGACAGCTGATGAGCACTAGTGCTGGAACCAAGTTCTTTCACAGCTTGTGTGCTTAACCCTTCTGACTTTTTAGTCTGCCCTAAATCAAAATAGCAGGTGCAAAAGATGCCTTCTACCACAGTCCAGACCAAAACAACAAAATCTGAGCCTCTGGAAGGCCTTTGTGGGGGTTATTAAAATCATATTTCTGTTCATGGCTCATTGGATTTAAATTTGGGTTGTGAGATGTGTTTAGTTATTATCTTTACGTATTTACTTGAGCCCTGCAGTTCTCATCCTCACTTCAGGCCAGCTTGTTGCCAAACGGTAGAAAGACCACGGGCCAGAGTCAATGAATGGAAAACATTTCAGTAAGGCGGAAGAGAAGCCGATGACACTGGATCTAGCCCGGTTCACAGAGGATCAGACACAGCACATGGCTGGGGATAGGCTGTGTTCACAGGATTACGGCAGGAGGGATTACAATGGCTGCACTATGGACACAAACAGCTTTGCTTTGGAACGAAAAGTGAAAAACTGATGTGCATTGTAGTGTAAGCAGTGCTGTCACTGAGTCTGTAAAGAAAAAAATATTTGGTTAAATTTGGCGTTTTCTACTGGTGAGTGGAGAGTAGATATTTTGGAGCACATGAGCATGTGTGCGACTAATGCGTGACATTCCCAAAAGAAACTCAAACATGCCTGCCAACCATCCTACATGTACAAACTAGTCTGCTTCCTCATTCTGTGGCAACATGAGTCCAAACAAAAAACTACAAGTCATCTAGGAAGTCTGAAATTTGAGTAAGGACATCCGAGTAGGTGCTTTTCTCAAAAAACGGAGGCAAAAACACTAACAGAGATAATCCGAATACCTCCAGAGTTCCAGGTCTGAAATCACGAGGAGCCACGTTTCACCCCGCCGCACAGGCTCAGGGCTCGAAAGACCTGCCGCCGAACATCTTTTCGCGCAATCTGTTCACTACGTTTCACACAATAAACAACCCCTTTCTCTGTCAGTGTCGAGCAAAACGCGTTGCCATTGCGCTCACGTCTGGCCGTTTAAGATTCCCCCCCTACACCTACGACCAGGCCGGGCCAACCCACCACCACCAGCAGCCCAGTCCGGCCAAAATGGAGCTCGTTTTCTTACCTTCGCGCGAATACGGTCTTAATTCTCCCCGCGGTTACATACGAACACTTCCAGAACTTTAGATAACACCCCAGAGCGCAGCAGGAGACCCTTGGAGGCTACACAATGAAAATCACAGTCTGGCCCATTTCCCTTCTCCCACCAACAACTCCGGCAGAAAAGAGAGAGAAAGTGATTGTTGTTTTCAGTTTTTAGGAGAAGAAAATCCGAGAGAACGCTTCATACAATCCAGTCACGTCACTCGATGTTTTCTACGAGGACCCCCAGAACCAGAGGGGGCGAAAGGAGCAATCGAGCCCGAGTATTGGCAAACAAAATCCTTTTAAACCGGAACCGGTTTGACTGGGCTACATGACAAAAGGCAGTCTAAAGAGGAGAGCGGAGTCCCTGCAGTTGGACCTCCCCTCCTCTCCCCTCCCCTCCCCTCCTCTCCCCTCCCCTCCCCTCCCCTCCCCTCCTCTCCCCTCCCCTCCCCTCCTCTCCTCTCCCGTCCCCTCCTCTCCTCTCCCCTCCCCTCCCCACTCCCCTCCTCTCCCCTCCTCTCCCCACTCCTTTCCCCACTCCCCTC